>CAWUFW010008672.1:600000-861662 GCA_963921515.1 Calotriton arnoldi
ATGGTGTTATGCTTTATGCTGCCATGCGCGTGCTACCGCGTTGTCTTTCAGTGAGTGATTGATTTGTTTTCTGGCAGCGTTGTGCGGCAAGCGCGGTTCGCGCTCTGTTCCTTCACGATAATTTCTGTGTGAAAACTTTGGCATCGCGGGAGCGGTTTCGCTCTTACGCGGTACGCTGGTGCTGGCGCTCGTCGTGTCGACCTCCCACCGCCAGGGGGCATTGGAGGAAACACGGAGTGCAGCGCGAGGTTCGAATTCCTTACATTTCTGGAATTCCGATCCTTGCGCGCATTCCCTGAGCGGCCGCTGGTGGAGAAGGCTCTACGCCCGTGTGGGTCTGTACGCGATCGTGCTGTTCAGTGAAAAACAGCCGATCCCTTGTCAGTTTCATTTAACGCTCTGCTGCCCAGGAAGATTGGGAGCAGAGTCTGTATATTTAGTATTTGCACGCCTGTGTTACTGGGTCTGTACTGGCTTGACAGCCTTGCTCTTTGGGGCACAGCCCCCACCGGCCTCCCTTCACAGGGTTTATACCTCTACACCTCAGTGCACCAGCCCATGTCCCAAGGTATTTTAAGCCCAATAAAAAGAAAAAAGGAATTGCGAGTAGCTCGCTCCCTAGTTTAGGCTGACACCCAGCCCTCACTGGTAGGCCCTATTGTGAGGCCTTGTGCTCTGACAACCAGCCTCGTCTATTGACCCTGCTCTGACCCGGCAGTGTACTATGGAATACCAGGAATTCCAGGAAGATTACCAAGAGGAGGATCCTCTGGCAGTTTTTCCCTGGGGGGATGATTTTTATGACGCTGTAGACACGTCTATCTACCAGGCGGTGGCAGAGGCCATGACTCCGTTAGAGGAGAGGCTCTCACGCCAGATTGCCCAAGCTTTTGACTGCCTAGCCCCCCAACCTTCCACTTTGGGTGCCTCCCTCCTGCACCTGAAGGGCCACCGCAAGGGGATTTGGGGCCCCCTCCGTCTAAAAAATCCCAGGACTCAGGGGTGGATTTAGATGCATTTGCCAGACTGAAGCAGGCCTTCCTGGACAGTCAGCCGGTTCTGCCGGCATGGACAACCCCTACTCCTCTGCCGGTAGATCCCCCAGGTGTGTCAGGTAATGCAGGGGACGACCCAGGCCCTTCCAGACCCTGGCTCCCCTCCTGCCCGTCCCAGTCCTCTAAAAATGCGTCAGATATGCTGGACCCTGACGAGATTGTCCATCCGCGTTCCTCCGAATGGGCCCCGGCCGATAAGGTCGCTACTTATGTAGCGGGCGCATTCATAGGCCCCTAGAGAAGGAGGCCCGAAATTGCCTCAGGGCGGAGTGTCCCCGGCCCTCTCTCGAGGGTAAAGTGGCCCTTACCCCAGATATTGATCCCCCGCATGGCCATTTTCCTGCAAAAGTTTGTTTGGGATCCCAAGAAAGGGATTGACAGGTCATGGTGGGCTTGTCAAGACAAGCTCCTTGATGTCCTAGGCCCCTTGACGAAGATTTTAGATATGGCGGAGGAGGCCAAGGTCTCAGGTTCACTAATTTCCCCAGACACTTTGTCAGGATGGGCCCAGAGAGCTGTAGTGTTCTTAGGCAACGCTAATTGCGTGCTCTCCACCGAGCGCCGCCGCTCCCTTCTAATTAGGGTTGACCCAAAATTGGGAGATCTGGCGGACTCGGAGGCGGGAGCTGTAGCTCAGGGGGGCCTCTTCAGAGAACCTTTTATCAAAGAAATTGGCAAATTTGTAAACACTTTTACATCACTGGACAAGGCACAGACATCGATCAAAAAAGTGTTCCCCCATGTTTTTCACGGCACCGGTCGAGGTAGGGGCCGCTCGACCGGCCGCCAGTTCCACCAGAACACGCAAAGAGGACAAGGCTCCAGACAGTACCAAGATTAGTCCCGGTTCGGGAACTTTTACCCTATAAGAGGACGGCGTGGCAAGGGCAGAGGCTTCAGAGGAGCAACAGCCACCTCAAGTCCTGGTGAGTGTTCTCCCTTCTTCCCACCTAAAAATAGGAGGCGGCTGGCAAATTTTTCCCCGGCATGGGGTTCTCTCACAAGGGACTCTTGGGTTCTTCAGGCGGTACAGGGGTTCCGTTTAGACTTTCTGTGGGAACCTGTTCAGAGGTCCAGACCCCGACCTATTCAGTTTTTTCTTCAGGAGACCGCCCTCGTGGACGAGGAAGTAACATCCCTCCTCGACAAGGGCGCCATCTTCCCCGTCGCCCCGCACCCCACGGGTTTTATAACCAACATATTCTTGGTGGACAAGACCGATGGTGGCAAAAGGCCAGTCATAAACTTAAGCGAATTCAACGAGTGGCTAGTGTACCGCCACTTCAAGATGAAGGGTATTCACCTCCTCAGGGATGTTTTGTGCCCACAGGATTGGATGGTGCGTCTAGACCTCAAAGACGCCTACCTGGTGATCCCAATTTTCCCTCCGCACAGACGTTTCCTCCAATTCGTCTGGCGTCAGCAAACGTTCGAGTTCGCCGCTCTTCCATTCAGTCTATCCTCAGCTCCCTGGTGCTTCACCAAGGTACTCAAACAAGTGGTGGAGTTCCTGCGAGCTCGAGGCGTGTGGATGATTGTGTATCTGGACCACCTCCTCCTTATGACAGCTTGCCCGCGCCAGTTGACTGGGGGTGAGTGTTTGATTGGCTCAAACGTTCCGTCCATCATCCCCTTTTGTATCGCTTTGGTCGCCCTAAGTTGGCGGGGGTATGCCCAGACGTGGGTCCCTTGCTCACTTTGCCACTGGATTCAAGCAAGCCTGGCTGATGACGGCTGAAATGCCAGAAACCGGTCCTAGGATGCTTGTTTCCGGTCCAGGGAAGACATGGCTTGGCAGTTCGGGATGGACTGTTCCCATGAGGCACAGGGTCAGACTGATTTGCATATGGCCATGTCTGAACTGGGGTGGTGGAGTGAGCTAAAGAATGATGATGGATTAAACCCAGATCAGTTGACTGGGGGTGAGTGTTTGATTGGCTCAAACGTTCCGTCCATCATCCCCTTTTGTATCGCTTTGGTCGCCCTAAGTTGGCGGGGGTATGCCCAGACGTGGGTCCCTTGCTCACTTTGCCACTGGATTCAAGCAAGCCTGGCTGATGACGGCTGAAATGCCAGAAACCGGTCCTAGGATGCTTGTTTCCGGTCCAGGGAAGACATGGCTTGGCAGTTCGGGATGGACTGTTCCCATGAGGCACAGGGTCAGACTGATTTGCATATGGCCATGTCTGAACTGGGGTGGTGGAGTGAGCTAAAGAGTGATGATGGATTAAACCCAGATCAGTTGACTGGGGGTGAGTGTTTGATTGGCTCAAACGTTCCATCCATCATCCCCTTTTGTATCGCTTTGGTCGCCCTAAGTTGGCGGGGTATGCCCAGACGTGGGTCCCTTGCTCACTTTGCCACTGGATTCAAGCAAGCCTGGCTGATGACGGCTGAAATGCCAGAAACCGGTCCTAGGATGCTTGTTTCCGGTCCAGGGAAGACATGGCTTGGCAGTTCGGGATGGACTGTTCCCATGAGGCACAGGGTCAGACTGATTTGCATATGGCCATGTCTGAACTGGGGTGGTGGAGTGAGCTAAAAAATGATGATGGATTAAACCCAGATCAGTTGACTGGGGGTGAGTGTTTGATTGGCTCAAACGTTCCGTCCATCATCCCCTTTGTATCGCTTTGGTCGCCCTAAGTTGGCGGGGGTATGCCCAGACGTGGGTCCCTTGCTCACTTTGCCACTGGATTCAAGCAAGCCTGGCTGATGACGGCTGAAATGCCAGAAACCGGTCCTAGGATGCTTGTTTCCGGTCCAGGGAAGACATGGCTTGGCAGTTCGGGATGGACTGTTCCCATGAGGCACAGGGTCAGACTGATTTGCATATGGCCATGTCTGAACTGGGGTGGTGGAGTGAGCTAAAGAATGATGATGGATTAAACCCAGATCAGTTGACTGGGGGTGAGTGTTTGATTGGCTCAAACGTTACGTCCATCATCCCCTTTGTATCGCTTTGGTCGCCCTAAGTTGGCGGGGTATGCCCAGACGTGGGTCCCTTGCTCACTTTGCCACTGGATTCAAGCAAGCCTGGCTGATGACGGCTGAAATGCCAGCAACCGGTCCTAGGATGCTTGTTTCCGGTCCAGGGAAGACATGGCTTGGCAGTTCGGGATGGACTGTTCCCATGAGGCACAGGGTCAGACTGATTTGCATATTGCCATGTCTGAACTGGGGTGGTGGAGTGAGCTAAAGAATGATGATGGATTAAACCCAGATCAGTTGACTGGGGGTGAGTGTTTGATTGGCTCAAACGCTCCGTCCATCATCCCCTTTTGTATCGCTTTGGTCGCCCTAAGTTGGCGGGGGTATGCCCAGACGTGGGTCCCTTGCTCACTTTGCCACTGGATTCAAGCAAGCCTGGCTGATGACGGCTGAAATGCCAGAAACCGGTCCTAGGATGCTTGTTTCCGGTCCAGGGAAGACATGGCTTGGCAGTTCGGGATGGACTGTTCCCATGAGGCACAGGGTCAGACTGATTTGCATATGGCCATGTCTGAACTGGGGTGGTGGAGTGAGCTAAAGAATGATGATGGATTAAACCCAGATCAGTTGACTGGGGGTGAGTGTTTGATTGGCTCAAACGTTCCGTCCATCATCCTCTTTTGTATCGCGCCAGTTATCAGCGCATCTTCAAATGGCAGTGGACCTTCTGCAAAGCCTGGGTTTCGTAATAAACGAGAAAAAGTCTCTTTTACAGCCCTCTCAGTCAGTCATCTTTTTGGGCTTCGTTATAGACTCCACTGTCTCTACTCTGAGCCTCCCGTCCAGGAAGATTTCGAAAATCCGACACGAACTCAGGCGTGTCCTTTCCAGACAACAGGTTTCCCTTTGGCTCGAGTGGTCGGACTCCTCTCGACGTCGATTCAGGCGATTTTCCTGGGCCCTCTGCCTTGCCGGGCCCTGCAACGCCTGAAAGCGTACTTCCTTCGAAAAGGGTTTCCTTACTCACACAAAGTTGTCTTGATCAGGGAGGCTCGAGAAGAGATTCAGTGCTGGTTAGATCATATGGAGGCGTGGAATGGCCGCGTGATTTTTGGCTCGACACCGGATCTGGTTATAGAGTAGGATGCCAGCAGACTGGGATGGGGAGCCAGGTGCGGGGACCTCTCTACAGGAGGTTTGTGGTCTCCCGACGAACAGAAGTTACATATAAATTGTCTAGAACTTCTGGCGGGATCCTTTGCCGTCCGCTGCTGGACGAAGGACTCGGTGAGCTCATGCGTCCTTCTCAAGATGGACAATGTCTCGGTGGTCCGGTATATAAACCATCTGGGGGGCACCAGATCCAAAGCCCTTTCGGACCTAGCCGCGAGCTTTTGGCAGTACTGCCTGGACAGTCAGGGAGTGGTGACAGCAGAGTACTTAGTGTTTTAGAAAACTTTTAGAATATAAGAAGAATTGATCTAGTGACTGTTTTCTCTTTGCATTATCTTCCTTTTTTTCTATAGGATTAGAGGGAAGGTTGGCCCCTATTCCTACATATATCCGTTTTTAATCTTGTGCAGTGAACAGAAGTACACTTGCGAAAGGTAGAAGTCTATTTTAATATTTGTTAGATGAGCAACCATTACAATAGAGGCTCAATATTTTAAAATCAGTGCATTTCCCTTCTTTTGTTCCTACTCACCTCTAGGGAGTATGAGAAAATCCTGATCGTAAGCGTATCGATATTGTGAGACCAATGTGAGAGAAGACTCCACAGGGGAGAACATAGATTCCCCCAACATTTTATTTATCTTGGTGGGTAATACCATTATGCAAGAATAATGAAGAGTATGTTTGAAGAAGGATGTAGAATGAGTAGGTTTGTTTGAACTTGTATGTGTATCACCATGGATAGAGCCGACGATTTAAATATAAATGTTTTTATAGTTATTTTATGTTGTTTTATTATGTGCATTATAAGATGTTTACATGGTGTATTAAAAGTAGATAAAAAAATAGTGAAATAAGTTTTAAATCTCTAAAAGTATTCTTATGTTATGTTTTTATAGATGATTGTGTTGGGAGACACCATAATAGATTTGTAAGCCTGAAGAAGGTGGTGGATCAGACTATACCACCGAAACGCGTCGCTCTGTGTTGAAAAGCTACCCAAGTAACACCGGTTCCACCAGGAGAAAAGAATTTTCTAGAGTGTTGAACCAGGGACATTAATATCTGTTATTGATACTTGGTGTACGACTTTGACCTACTTGATCTATGAGACATTATTGCTTGTGACATTCTCCCACGTGTTCTGAATGATTTTTTTTAATTTTGATATATACGATGATAATTACGTTTTTAAAAAATTGTTTGTATTTTCTCTGAATTTTAAAAGTATCCGATGAAATAAAAGCATATTAGATTGTAATCTCTTGGTTTCTATTCCACTATTGGTGATCAGGTTGTGCGGGTGTGAAAGTAGAGTGTATGTGTATGCCTTAAAGAAACCCAAAGGGATTTTGTTGTTGAAATAGTGACAGCAGAGTACTTGCCAGGTCGGGACAACCAGGAAGCAGATTTTCAGTCCTGCAATTTTTGGGATTCCAGCCTCTGGATGCTAGAACCGAGCATATTCGAAAGGTTGAACGATCGCTGGGGTCCCTTCTCGTGGATCTGTTTGCCTCAATATTGGACCACCAGCTCCCCCGGTTTTTCAGTTGGAGACCGGATCCCTTGGCAGTGGCCATGGACGCCTTCCTGCAGGATTGGAGCTTGGAGACGGGGTATGCATTCCCTCCGTTTGCTATGATCACGAGGTCAACGGCACAAGTTTGACTCCAGAACGCGGAGGTGGTCATAATTGCCCCCTTTTGGAGGTCGCAAGTCTGGTTTCCAGTTCTTCTGGAACTTTCTTGGGATTCTCCAATCCTACTCCCCCAGTCTCCAACCCCCCTTCTGAGTCCGGACAAGGAGCCTCATCCTCTGGTGCAGAAGAACTCATTGTGGCTCATGGCATGGCGGATTTCAGGGGACGATGGGAGGTCCCAGGACTTTCGCAGCAGGCTGAGTCGTTTATATCCAAAGCGTGGGCGGTCCCGTTGGTGTGTGCGACAGGGTTTCGATCCCCTGGTCGCCGATGTAGTGCACATCATCAATTTCTTGGCACAGTTGGCATCCAAGGGCATGGCGTATAGGTCAATAAACACCTTTCGCTCAGCTATTGCCTCCGGTCACGTACCGGTTAACGATATAACTGTGGGTGAGCACCCTTTGGTTTGCAGGCTACTACGGGGTATCCGACTTCGCTACCCCCAGAGCCTCGCTATTCCGCCCTTTGGGATGTTAACCAAGTGCTTAATTTATTCTTGTCTTGGCAACCAAACCGTTTCCTTTCCAGGAAAGAGCTTTCGGCTAAGTTAGCTATGCTTCTATGCCTCATCTCTTGTAGACGGGTTTCTGCTGTCAGAGCGTTAGACGTCACAAGTAGGATGTTTACTCCGAACGGGGTAACGTTCACTCTCCTTAGAAGGACGAAATGTCACTCCAGGATTATTTCTTACCCAGAGTTTCCAGATTCCCCAAAATTGTGTGTGGTTTGATGCCTAAAAGCATACAAAGAGATGACAGAGGAAGTTCGTCCCCCAGGCGAACATCAACTTCTCATTGCCCTTCGAAAACCTTTTAGGGCGGTCTCGTCTCCTACCATCGCTAGATGGGTAAGGTGGGTGATGCAGGAAGCAGGCATCAGCCTAGCCCACCTCAGAGCTCACTCGGCTCGAGGGGCTATGGCCTCTAAAGCATTCGGCTTGGGTGCCCGCCTTGAGGATATCCTCAACGCGGCAGATTGGTCTTCGGACTCAACGTTTAAGCGGTTTTATTTCAAGCCAGTGCTGGACATGGCTCACCTCGTTGTGAGCAAGCTTTGAACTAGCATAATCCTAGCCTCCAGTCCTGATATAGAATGAAAAGTTTCCTAGCTATCGTAACGGAAAGTTTCAATTCTATTATGGACTCGGAGGCGAGGATCATCCCGCCCTAGGGTCCAAAGAAGGACAGCCCTCCCCGTATGACAGTAAGTATTTGCTTTTACTGCGAGGGTTTGGTGGGGATTAAGGTTTCTGTAATGCTCTAAATACGTGGCCACTTATTTTGCAGGCTTTGTAGTTTTGGCTCAGTTGGTAATTTATCTCTGTCTTCACAGGGTCTGATGCGAACAAACAGGATGTATGAAGGTGCTCCGATGGCTGGCTTCGTGCTTCGAAAGAGGACAAACGGCCAGTGACAGAGGACTCAATCAATCAATCAATCACGGCATTTATAGAGCGCGCTACTCACCCGGGAGGGTCTCAAGGCGCTGGGGAGGGGGTAAGTTACTGCTCGAACAGCCAGGTCTTGAGCTGCTTCCTGAAGGCGAGATGGTCCTGGGTTCGCCGAAGGTGAGTGGGGAGGGAGTTCCAGGTCTTGGCCGCCAGGTAGGAGAAGGATCTTCCTCCGGCGGTGGTTCTGCGGATGCGTGGTACGGTGGCGAGGCGTGGCTGGTTGATCGTAGCTGGCGTGTGGGCGTGTAGAAGGACATGCGGTCGTTGAGGTACTTTGGGCCCAGGTCGTGGAGGGCCTTGTGTGCGTGGGTGAGGAGTCTGAACGTGATTCTCTTGCTGACGGGGAGCCAGTGCAGGTCTTTCAGGTGTACGGTGATGTGGCTGTGTCGGGGGATGTCCAGGATGAGTCGTGCGGAGGCGTTCTGGATGCGCTGGAGTCTCTTTTGAAGTTTGGCTGTGGTTCCGGCGTAGAGGGTGTTCCCATAGTCCAGTCGGCTGGTGACGAGTGCCTGGGTGACGGTCTTCCTGGTTTCAGTGGGGATCCATCTGAAGATCTTGCGGAGCATGCGCAGGGTGTTGAAGCATGAAGATGAGACGGCGTTGACTTGTTTGGTCATTGATAGGGAGGAGTCCAGGATGAAGCCCAGGTTGCGTGCGTGGTCCGTTGGCTTGGGTGCGGTGCCCAGGGCCGGGGGCCACCAGGAGTCGTCCCAGGCGGAGGGTGATGAGCCCAGGATGAGGGACTTCCGTCTTGTCTGAGTTCAGTTTAAGGCGGCTGTTCCTCATCCAGTCGGCGACGTCTCTCATCCCGTCGTGCAGGTTGGCTCTGGCGGTAGTGGGGTCGTTGGTGAGGGAGAGGGATCAGCTGGGTGTCGTCGGCGTAGGAGATGATGTTGAGGTTGTGTCGGCGTGCGATGGCTGCGAGGGGCTCATGTAGACGTTGAAGAGGGTCGGGCTGAGTGAGGATCCTTGTGGAACGCCGCAGATGACTTCGGTGGCTTCGGATCTGAACGGGGAGAGGCGGACTCTCTGGGTTCTTCCGGCGAGGAACGAGATGATCCATTCCAGTGCTTTCTCTCGGATTCCGATGTTGCTGAGGCGCTTCACTAGGGTGCGGTGGCAGACGGTGTCGAACGCCGCGGAGAGGTCCAGGAGGATGAGGGCAGCTGTTTCCCCGTTGTCGGTTAGGGTTCTGATGTCGTCGGTGGCTGCGATAAGGGCGGTCTCGGTGCTGTGGTTGGCCCGAAACCCGGACTGCGAGGGGTCGAGGGATCCATTCGTCTCGAGGAAGGCGGCAAGCTGTCTGTTGACGGTCTTCTCGATGACTTTGGCCGGAAACGGAAGGAGCGAGATGGGGCGGTAGTTCTTGAGGTCGGTGGGGTCCGCCGTTGGTTTCTTCAGGAGGGCGGTAAGCTCGGCGTGCTTCCAGCTCTCCGGGAAGGTGGCGGTGCGGAAGGAGGAGTTGATGATGTCCCGGAGATGGGGTGCGATGGTGGCGTCGGCTTTGTTGAAGACGTGGTGTGGGCAGGGGTCGGTTGGTGATCCGGAGTGGATGGAGTTCATCGTGCGGGTGGTGTCTTCGGTGTTGATCGGGGTCCAGTTGCAGAGGGTGGACTATGTTGGGCTGTGAGCCCCCTGATTGGACAGTATCGCATTGCCAGGATTGGCTGTTGCTATGTGATTTTTCTGAGCTTCTTTTTTCCCTAGGATGTTTGGGAAACATAGTTTTGTTATCTTCTTAATGTACTGCTATTCTAATAAAGTGGAGAAAGAAGGCATAATCCTCGCCTCCGAGTCCTTAATAGAATTGAAACTTACGATAGCTAGGAAATTTTTCATTCATGTTTTAGAAAAAGAAATAGCTAAACTTAAACGACAATGGGTTGGCCATGTTTTTGCCTCTCCAGGTACAGGTAATCGTAATGGTGTAACCATTTTATGTCATAAACGTCTTGACTTAAAAATTCTCTCACAAGATTCTGACGATGCGGGTAGATGGGTTTCTCTTTCATTGTTATTAAATATTATTCCTTTGACTTTTCTTAATTTATATGCACCTACTGCCCCGGATGCTGCTTTTTGGCCCACAATACTGTCTAAATTGATGTCTTTTCATGATGATTATTTGTTGGTTGGTGGGGTTTGTAATTTGGTTACGGACCCTATTATTGACCGCAATTCCCGTTCTAAATTCATCCCCTCCCCTATGCACTTTCAATTCACATCCACTATTCAACAAAGATCTCTAGTAGATGCCTGGCGGTTATGTAATCCTACACTCTGTGAATATTCTTTCTTTTCTCCAGTACACTCTTCCCAATCTCGTTTAGATTACTTATTCACCTCAAAAGCACTCGCACAACATATCATTCATTCACATATTGGTTCAATACTGATTTCCGACCATGCCCCTGTTTCTTTAGTTCTCGATCTTCTTCCTCCTATTCATGGTAGTCGCAGATGGAGATTCAACAACTCCCTTCTATTCGATTCCAATTTTACCCAACAATTTGAATCTTTTATCACCACTTTTTCAGTGAAAATGAAA
This sequence comes from Calotriton arnoldi, assembly GCA_963921515.1. Classification (NCBI taxonomy): domain Eukaryota; kingdom Metazoa; phylum Chordata; class Amphibia; order Caudata; family Salamandridae; genus Calotriton; species Calotriton arnoldi. Next base: position 610,860 of record CAWUFW010008672.1, read on the forward strand.
CTCCATGCATGTCTCTACAGATTATCTGGGATGCTTTTAGAGCAGCCTCCAGAGACTTTATTATCTCCTTTGTATCCCAATGAAAGAAATCCTCTTTGCTCACTTTACAATCACTTACAACACTTATTAAGCAATTAGAACACTCTTTTTTCCATACAAATTCTAAATCCTGCTTGGACGAGCTAATCAAAGCCAAGTTCGAATTCAACAAAATATCAACTGATAATGCTAACTCATTTTTGCTCAAATCCTCAGCCAAATATTATGGAGGACAAAACAAAGCGGGGAAACTTTTAGCCAATTATCTTAATGTTAAAAAAGAACACACCAAAATTAGTTCTATCCTGTCTTCTAACAATCATTTAGTTTACAGAAATAAAGATATCCTATCAGAATTTACTCAATTTTTCCAAACCTTTTATACCCCTGAAAATCCGGTGCCCCAGAACGTTATGCTTCAGTATTTATCCTCTATTAATCCTCCTTCTTCTCCTGATTTAGATTTCTCGGTGTTAGATGATGATATCCGGCAATCAGATATTCTTTCTGCTAATCGATCCATTAAACGAGGTGAAGCTCCAGGACCTGATGGTTTCACTATTGAATTTTATTCTTATTTTTCTCGTATTCTTATTCCGAAGTTACACCTATTATTTCACTTCTTTATTTTCTCCAAAAATTCCAGTGGCTTCTTTCAAGAAGCCTTGATATGCCGTCTTCCCAAAGAAGGTAAAGATCATAATCTTTGTAAAAACTATAGGCCTATTTCTCTAATTAATTTGGACTATAAAATCTTTGCAAAAATTCTAGCTTTGTGTTTAGAGAAATTTTTACCCCTATTAATTGGAAGAGAAGAATGTGGTTTTATTAAAGGTAGGCACCTCTCTGATAATATTAGACTCTTCTTTAACGTCCTTACTAAAGCCAAACTAAGGGGGTCATTAGGATGGCGGGTGGACTTAAAAGTCCACCCGCCACCCTAGCGGTGCTGGGACTGCCCGCCAGTGGTGCGGCGGTCCCGCACCGGCGATTAGGATGTCACCGCCACCGTGGCATCCTCCATTCCCAGCATTGTGGCGGGCGGGGCTCACAGCACCGCCCGCCACAATGCTGGGAATGCACTGTGTGCATTGTCATGCACAAGGTGACAGGCACCGCGTGGTGCCTGCCACCTTGTCCATGACAATGTAGGAGGCACCATAGGTACCCCCCATGTGCACCCCCACCCCCCAATACCCTGGGGGCCCGCAACAGGCCCCCAACAGCAAACTCCGCATGCCTGCCGCCACGGAAAGGCTGCTTCCCGCACCCATGCTAATATGGATGGCGGTGTCTAGCAGACACCGCCACCAAATCTAGCCCCTTTTCCGCCCGATCGACTGGCCGACCGGCGGAAAACCGGCGGACGGTCTTTCCATCCGCCAGGGTCCCCCCGCCTTACTAATATGGCGGGGGGAAATGGGTGGCGGGCGGAGGGAAATGTAGGGCGGATCGCCACCGCCATGCGGGCGGTGGCGATCCGCCCTACATCGTAATGACCCCCTATGTACAGACTCTTTAGCAGCTATATCTCTAGATGCTGAAAAAGCTTTCGATAGAGTTGGTTGGCCTTTTATTTTTTCCACTTTATCCTGGTTTGGTTTTGGTCACAAATTTATAAATTATGTTTCCTTACTTTACTCTTCTCCTGTTTCTTCCATTTTAGCTAACGGTCTTATATCTTCTTCTTTTCCTTTATATTGTGGGGTAAGACAGGGTTGTCCTCTTTCTCCTCTTCTTTTTCTATTAGCTCTTGAACCCTTTTTCATTAAGATCCGCTCAAATTCTAACATTACTGGTTTTAAATGGCTCTAATCAATTAAAACTCTCTGTTTACGCTGATGATATTCTACTTTTTCTATCACAACCTCAGACCTCTTTACCAGCTTTTTTATCAGAAGTTCAGTCCTTTGCCTCTGTATCTGGTTATAAACTTAATACCGACAAATGTGAAATCCTCCCATTAAACAAATTATGTTTTTCTGTGGATTACATTTCTTCCGGTTTCCGTTGGAACTCAGATAAAGTCAAATACTTGGGTCTATGGTTTAAATCTTCCATTAAAGAATCTATCGTAACAAATTTAAAGGAACTACACGCATATTGAAAAATGCCACGTCCAGGTGGAACCCCTTATTTTTATCCTGGTGGGGCCGTCTTGACACAATTAAAATGATATTAGTTCCTATCTAATCTTCCCATAAACATTCCTAAATCACATTTTAAAACAATTTATTCTACTCTATCGAAATTCTTTGGAATAATAACAAACCTTGTATGTCTTTACACAAACTTAAAAGACCAAAACAATCAGGAGGTGTCAATTTCCCAGATTTTCAAGCCTATCATACTGCATTCTCTCTTAAACAAGCCTCTCTACTACTTCAAGAAGACAACGATGATTCAGTATTACCATTGTGGACTGTTATCGAGAAACAATTTCTTCATCCTTTCTCCTTCCAAGAATTTTTATCCTTTACTCATCGTCCTCTGTCTCTTTCTCTTCCCATTTTCAATAATAGTTGCAAAATCCTTCAGCCTTTATTTACTAATCACCTCTCTCCTAGAGATCATTTTCTGCAATCTTCATTATGGTATAATAAACTTCTTAAAATCAATCATAGAATTATTTTTTGGAGAGATTGACATGTTAGAGGACTTCACTGGGTACATCAACTTTTCCAGAATGATACATGTATATCATTTTCAGTCGCTCAAGCACGTTTTTATTTGCCTAATTCATGTGTGTCTAAATATACTTCCCTAATTACGCTGATCCAGTCAACGTACAATAATTTCTCATCCTATACTTCTTCCTCATATTCGCCTCCCACCATTCTCTCGGTCTTGTCTCTTTCTCCATCTGTATCCCAAGTCTATAAACATTTATCCTCTTCTCCAGTTACTCGAGATAAAACAGAGGTAGAACTTTTATGGGAGACTGATCTCCAATTGTCCCTATCTATTACTACCTGGAACAAGATTTGGATTAAAATGAGGAAATCCTCTAGGGCTGTTAATACTACCCAAACCTTATTTTATATTTATAACAGACTATTACTAACTCCTGTTTCCTTGCATAAAATAAATCCTACTCTCTCTCCATCTTGTTGGTCATGTAATACATCCCCTGCCGATTTACACCACATGATATTCACTTGCCCTCATGTTCATAACTTCTGGGAGCTAGTTTGGAAACAAATCAACAATATCTTTCATACACAGATACCCTTCACTTTTGTTAACATATTTTAGGTAGTGTATCTTCCGAGTGGGAATCATATCCAAACACTTTTCACATTATAGATCTACTCCTTGCGGTTGCTTTTCAACAAATTACTAGGGCATGGAAAAACACCACTAATACCTCTTATCAAGCCTGGTGGTATGGGGTTTGTTATAATCACAGGTTAGATAGAGCATATGTCCATCCCATCTCCCTTGCTACAAAACGAGAATACTTATGGTCACCTATTATTCATTTGCTAGATATATCCGCAAATGTAACACAAATCCATAATCCCAGCATTGAAGAAGTTCCTAAACGTCCATGAATTTGTTTCTACTGTTTATTTACTTTTCTGGCTCATTTTCCTTAAATATGTATTTTAGTAGTTATTACTATTTATATAAGTGGTTATGCTAAGAGTAATGTTTTATAAATGTCATTTCCCTCCCCTTCCTTCCCCTCTTTTTCTCTTTCCCTCCCTTTTCATATTATCTAACAGATTATACAGTTAAGATTGTATCCCCTATTTCTGTATTTCCTGTAATGTTTTATATTATTTCAAGAAACCTTCTTTTTCAACAAAAAAATAAATATTATTTGTAACACATTATGTGAGTGGCTGTGTGACTGTGTGTATCAATGTCTGAGTGGCTCTGTGGGTATGTGAGTGGTTGTATGGGTGAGTGGGTGGCTGTATTGGTATGTGAGTGGGTGTGTGAGTGGCTGCATGGGTGAGTGAGTGGGTATGTAAGAGGCTGTATAGGTGAGTGATGGGGTGTGTGAGTGGCTTTATGAGTGAGTGGGTGCATTAGTGTTGTATGGGTGAGTGAGTGGGTGTGTGAGGGACTGTATTGGTGAGAGAGTAAATGTGAGAGTATCTGTATGAGTGAGCATGTACTTGTGTTAGTTACTGTATAGGTGAGTGAGTATGTCTTAGTATATGTATCAGTAAGTTAGTTGGGGTCTGAGTAACTGTATTAGTGAGTGAGTTGCTGTGTGAGTAACTATGATTGAGTGAGTAGGTGTGTGAATGTCTTTATGAGTGAGTCAGTTGGGTGCATGAGTGGCTGTATGGGTGACTTAGTGGTTGTGTGAGTGGCTGTATGAGTGAATGGATGTGTGTGTGGCTCTATGGATCAGTGAGTGGGTGTGTGAGTGCATGTATGGGTCTGTGAATGGGTATGTGAGTGGTTGGGTGGGAGAGGGAGGAGGTGTATGAGACGTTCTATGGGGCTGTGAGTAGGTTTGTGAGTGGTTCTGTGGATATCAGTGATGTCATTTGAGATTTCATCAGTGATGTCACTGACTATGTCGTGAGTGATGTAATATGTGAAGTATTAAGCAGTGCATTGCAGGGGCATAAGTTGTAGTTAGCTTAGGTACATATAACTGCTGAATTTCTATGGTTTTTTACAAATGAAATCTGAGCCTAACTATAACGTCCCTATAACCTTTGTTTTTTTCAGTGAATTTCAAAGGTTTTTAAACTCTATTTCTGAAATATAATGTCCCTGTAACCTTTGTTTTTGTCAGTGAATTTCTATGTTTTAATTTTTTTTTATTTCTTAACTGTAAGTTGTAAGCTTTGAGAATGGGTGTATGAGTGGCTGTGTAGGTTGGTGAGTGGGTGTATGAGTGGCTGTATGAGTCTTTGAGTGGGTATGTAAGTGGTTGTATATGTCTCAGTGTGGCTGTATGAGTGGCTGTATGGGTCTGTAAGCGGGTTTGTGAGTGCCTGTGTGGGTCTGTGAGTGGGTGTGTGAGTTCCTTTGTGGGTCTGTGACTGGGTCTGTGAGTGGCACTATGGGTGTGTGGGTGGGTGTATGAGTGGCTTTGTGGATCTGTGAGTGGGTGTGTGAGTGCCTGTGTATGACTGTGAGTGGGTGTGTGAGTGGTGCTATGGGTCTGTGAGTAGGTGTGTGAATGCCTGTGTGGGTCTGTGAGTGGGTGCTCAAGTGACTATGTGGGTCTCTGAGTGGGTGTGTGAGTATCTGTGTGGATCTGTGAGTGGTGCTATGGGTCTGTGATTGGGTGTGTGAGTGGCTGTGTGGGTCTGGGTGTGTGAATGCCTGTATGTGTCTGTGAATGGATCTGTGAGTGGTGCTATGGGTCTGTTAGTGGGTGTATGAGTACCTGTATGGGTCTGTAAGTGGGGGGTGAGTACCTGTGTGTGTCTGTGAGTGGGTGTGTGTGTGTGGGGCTATGGATTTTGGGCTTTTGCATCATTTGGGTATTTAAAAGGTAGAACCATGGGCTCACCAGAAGATGACAAGAAAGAAACAACTCATCACAGTCACTACAGATCAGATTGCGTGCCATTAGATCAACGATATATTCGCCTTCACTAAGGATTTCAGGTTGTTTTTCAACGTGGAATTCAAGAGGAAACTCATTTGATTTTCCTTCACCACGCCCAAGAAGTTATGAATGTTTGTGCTTTACTGAAGTGGAGCTTCAACTGGGGCACCTGCTATTTTTATATTTGTAAGTGCTTCCTGTTAAGGTTTAATTTCTGTGGAATGTGCACCAGGGCCAGACTGGAACCTTATTTTTTCCCAGAAGAGTCCCCAGTTTTGCTGACAACATCTACCCAATTGGAGTACTTTCATCTGGTTAATTAGCAAGTGCTACCTCATTGGGTAGATGTCTTGTGCATATTCTGCACCACAGCTGTGTAAAGGACCATGGAGTAATGTCACCAGTGACTTTGTGTGCATGTAATTTCGATAATGTGATTGTTTCTCAAGCATCTTCATCCATAAATCTATGGTAACATGAATCCTCATCTATAGAAGAGGACGAGACTACAAAGAGGTGAATCTCCACCAAACAGGGGTATTTCCTCTTGACTAAATGAAGTAAGTGCTATTTTTTTGGTTGCGATGTCCTCATATTTCTTTGTATCATTAAGGCGTCCCTAAAATCGGCTGGAAACGTGGGGCCCTTTTGTTAAGCTGTCCATCAACGTGGGAAAGCTGGGAAAGCAGCCCTGCCAAGTACCACACATCAGAGGTTAGACTAATGCATTTTAGTGCAAAGATCATGAGGCACTCTATTTAATAAAAGCATCCTGTGCTCAGTGCTGGTTAGTCACTGCCGTGGCATTCCTCCTCCCCAGGCAATTTACAGCTTACTTGGAGGCATACCTGTTGCAATGGTGACCTGGTATAGTGTGCTGGAATGGATACATTGTTTCTCCACCACACAGCAAACATAATTGTGCTTTCTGATGGGGCCTGACCTCTAGGGGAGACCACAGACATGAGCCACTGCCAGGATCATTCAGCAAGAGATTAGATCAGGGGGAGTAACATAAAAAAAATGTAAACAAACAGCAAGCGCTGGATCCAGTCTCACGTGGATCCAACGCCTTCTGCTGTTTTCTGGACCCAGCTCACCCCTGCAGGTCATTGGCAGATGGCAGTGATATGCACTTTGATTGTTTTTACCCTCACACATGCTATGCCTGCCATGAGAAGTAGCTCCATGCCACAGTGGGATTGTGTTACCAGTGAGTACACCAGGCTGACTAGGAGGGCACAGGATGTTGTTTCTGGCTCTAGGGAAAGCCCTGTCATTTGTACAGACAGAGGTGTGGATGCTTCTTTCCAGCTGACTCTCTGTAGGAAAAAAGGGCAGTTTCCCCTCATCTTCCGGCACAATGAAGGGAGGCTGTGCTCTTGTGAGTATGTGTTTTTGGGGGCACACATGGACCTGAGGCTGTCACTACTCTGAACTATCACTCCCAGCCCACAGTAACCAGATTAACAGGTCACGGCGAGTACAGTTGCTGCCTGTAACTTTCCATCTGCCCACAGACTCCAGGCTCAGCCATTTGGATTCCGCAGTGGACTGCAGCCTACAGGCTATCTAAATGCTTTTTTCCTGTGCAGCCATGGCCATCATTTGAAGGCCCCTGCTGGACTGTGCTGGTCACTGAGAAAGTGGGATGCAGCACAGGATTTGTTTGACCATCAAGTGGCGATATGAAATAATTTAATTAAAATCTGACCTGCTCGTTTCCCCAGGCCCCTGCAGCCTCCGAAACAGGTTAATTTTGCCGAATGTTGTTCAGTTGTTGACTGAATAATCGTTCATCACATGCCCTCGTTCAATCAAATGACGCACCGTTATGGTGCACTGGCGCAGGGGTCACCATGATGGCCAGGGCGACAGCGACTTGAGACAAAGCACTACCCAGTGTACCTTGCCTAAGGACTCAGAGCAGTGCAACCCCTAAGACACAGAGGCAGCAGTCCATCTCTGCTAACACAGACCTTTGAGAAGCTCTTACCTGCATGCAATAGCTGTAACGGAGCACTGTACAATCTGAGGCCAGTCCTGGCAGGCCAGGTCCGGCCTCTCTCCTGCAATAATCAGCAAAGCAAAGCTGATGACCCCTAGCCCCATCTCAACCTGGCCTGAGTCTTGCTTGGCACAGGTGAGCTGAACACTACAGATGTGAATGGGGTTAAGATGGACCGGGAAGGGGCAGGTTGGTTTTCGAGGATATGAATTGAGCCAGTTCTAATGGATATGTGGGGGCATATTTACAAGTGAATGGGGAAGCGTGGCGTTAAGCAAACATTGCTTCTTCTTTTCCGAAAATGCAGGGATGTGCTGTATTCACAAGAGGGTGGCGCACCCCTGCATTTCCCCTAGCACTGGTGCTAAATCTAGCTGCCTAGCACCAACTCAAGTACCCTTGCACCATAGTGCAAGGGTGTCTGCATTGGGGGAATGTTAGTTTATGTGCAGGAAGGTGTCCCTTCTTGCACATAAACAATTCAGAATGGCGAATTGCAACTTCTATGTGTGCTGCATTGTGCAGCACACATAAAAGTTGCAAATCGTAATTTTTTAAATGATTGTTTATGTGCAGGAGAAGACACCTTCCTGCACATGAACAATCATTCATGGTGATTTGCTGTTTATATTTGTGCTGCACAATGCAGCACACATAGAAACAGCAAAAACTAGGTGAAATTAAGAATCTCTTTTTGCCATGTTAAGGCCAGGTTTTCCCTGGTCTTAATTTTGGCACTACCCCTATTTAGGCCACCCTTGTAAATAGGGGGGGGGGCATCAAAATCAATGGGTGTTGCGGCGGAACGCCCATCCGCAACACCCATTGCATTACCCTTACACGCTAAGTGTAGCATGAAAGGTGGCCTTATTTGCAAGGCAGCGTTAAGCCACGTTAAGTAGCTTAACTCCACCTTGTAAATAAGGCGAATGGTTTATTACAACAGGAACGTCATAAAAAGTGAAGTTCTTGTGGCGATATGGGCTTGTAAATATGCCCCCAGGTGTTTCAATGCACTGGGTTGGGCAGGTTGGTTCATATTGAGAATGGGTTCTAGGGTACTGGGTAGAGCTAGGCCGGATCTAATGGATGTCAATGGGGCTAGAATGTACTGAGTAGGGCCACGCAGGTTCTGGTGTAGAGGAATGAGGCTAGAAGGGATTGAAATGGCTGGGCTAGCTGTGATAGTTTTTAAGTGTGGTTAGGGTTCCTTCAACAGAGCTAGATCTAGATGATGGATATGTATAGGAATATAATGCACTGGACAGGGATGGCTGGTTCTGATATTGATGGACTCAATTGGGCAGGCTACTTCTGATGACTATTAATGGGGTGAGAATGGGCTAGGTTGTGTAAGGCGGTTTCTGCTTGTTGTGAATGGGGTTAAAATATATCATTCAGAGTCAGGCTAATGCTTCTGAGTGCTCCAAAAGGTGATAAGTGTTACACATTTGGTCGTTGAATGTCACTCATAAGTGCACTGAAACCATGTAAATGTCACACATAAGCAGCCTGTAAACTTGGCAGCTATGGGGATGTTGGATACTCAGTGATTAAAAAACATACATATATTGCCAGAGTATCAAACATGAAAATGCCAGGGAACAGTGGTGGCAGCAGGCTGGGTCAATGTGGATGCACAGTGCCTCGGTTTAACACCGTTCACCACAAAATTAAGTACCAATACATCACAGGTCTGCAGACGGACAATCATCACTTAGTCAACTCTCTGTGCCAGCAAACTTCCCTTATATTTAAAAAACAAGACATTTGTTACTGGAGGGCGAACTCTTTTGATTCACCTTTACTGCACTTCACCCAACGGCGTGATATGCAAATGTTTTTGGGAAACCAAGTTTCACAGATGTGAAATAATAATGTATTCATGATAATAAATGCCACGTCTTGACTTACAGAATTAAGATTAGTGGAATTTTGCAGGATGTCATATCAATTACAATGACGGAAAAACATAATTGCAGAAGATTATCTACTATCACAACTTTTAGTGTTAAATGATGGACTGCTACTGAGGAAGGGACGAGGGCAGCAGGCGTGTTAGAGACCTTAGAATGGTAAAGCTTGGATGGATTCACACCACTCTTGCAGGTAGTTTACCACACTGCAAACACTCGCACATTTACACCAACATTTTAGTATAAGTGAATTTGAAGAGTGGACAAGGGACAAGGGGGTGAAATGATCCCAAAGTCCTGGTCCTTCAATAGGGTTTTGAAGGGAGCTGGGATGGTTAGGGCCCAAGACAGCAGCGAAGCATGAAACCTGGTCAGTTCCCTAGTATTTGTCCACCATGTCGGTAGGCAGGCAGAGGACACATCACAGAAGCACTGCTTTACCCTTTGACTTGTGGTTCATGTCTCTGAACATCAGAGGTAAGGATCCCACTATGGGTGACTTCTTTGGGAGTCTCCCTGCTTGAGGCCTCCATGAGGGTTTATCTTTGACCCAAGGTTGTTGCACTGTCTGGTAGCGGTGCTCTATAAAAGATTCTGGCCTGAGACAAAATTGTGGTGAAACTGTTCTACATACACTCAAGCACTTGAGGATTGGTTCAGATAGGTGGTAGGAGGCAAGTACCTGAGGCTCCATCATTGGGACACACCACTGGCAGAGGAAGAACAGACCATCTTGCTCTCCATCAATGCTTTACACACACACTTAGGGGAAAAGATTACAATTTTGACCTCAGCTATAAAGATTGGCAGTTGGGGAAATCAAAGGTTTAGAGAGTGCGGACCACAGACAAGCAAAGGAGATTTCTTCCTCACTGACAGAGTTGCAGTTATTTCGGGTGAACTCGTTGGAGGACATGGTTAGGTTTGATGAGCATTTGGAGCGGAAGGCGGTAAGACCTTTGTGTACTACTAATGAAAACAGGGAGGGGGCCATGTGGCCCCCCTCCTGGTGCCGATTTCAGTCCCCTGGGGCCCAGTCATGTGTCCCTGATTGTCCTGGTCCCACCAGCACACCCAGTGTGCTATGGGACTGCGGGGGAGAATCAAGGCCCCCACGGTCCCAGTCGTCTCCCCGCCTCCTGTGGGAGCTGGCATTGCTGCTGCAAGCAGGGAGCTGCTGAAAATGCAGTTCCCTGTGTGCAGGAGCAACACTTTCATTTCTTTCCCTGCCTGCCTCTCTGCAGGCAGCGAAAAAGATGAAACCTCCACTTCCAGCAAGCGGGAGCACTTTGACACATCCTGATTGCTAAAAATTGAGTGTTTGCATTTGCTTGGCGGGATTTGTCTGGTACCGCAAAGCAAAAGCAAACAGCTATGTCCCAGGGGTGAGCACCCCAGGACATAGCAGGAGCTGGCCCTGGGGAGGTGGTGGTTTCCAGGGCCATATATGTCCCAAAATGGGGGCTGTGGGCTCCCTCCCACTTTCAAATGGTATTTTGGCCCCAGGGAGGTGGTGGTACCTGGGGCTTGAAACAGCCCTTTAATGAAATAAAGCCCTGGGGAGGGTGTGGTCCCTGGGGCTCATTTGAGCCCATGGAGAGGGGTCCATGCAGCCCCTCTCCTAAATTATGAATAAACCCCAGGGAGGTGGTGGTCCCCAGGGCTCAAGAACCTCAGGAGGGGTCCCTATGCACCCCCTCCTTATAATATAAAAGGCCCCCCTGGACCTGGCCCACCCGGGGGCCCTTTTCAAAACAAGCCTTGGAGCAAAAAAGCTTTCTGAACATTTGTGAGTTTTCATGATTTTGCAGTAAAACTGTTTAAAGAATATGCTTTTTTGGCCTGTCGGGGTCCCTCTGGTATTCCAGGACCAGAGCTACGGGGATAACTCTAACTATAACTGCTGAATTTCAACAGTTTCATATGAGCCTAACTATAATCTGTAACCTTTAATTTTTTTCATTGAATATATATATATATAGCAACTCTGTAGTTATAATTAGGATTCCCAGGTGTAAGAACTCACCAGACCTATAGCAATTTCTACATTGGCAGAGGATAGAAAGTCTCACAGTGATTGGTCAAGGGGGTGCGAAGATTAAAGGGGGGTTCCAAAATGCATTATTCCACCAATGCATTATTCGTAGACTTTTGTATGGGATGCACCATGAAAGCAGCTGAATGGATGTCTATGGACTTTGCAAGGACTATACAATATCGTGTGTAGATCATCCTTTTGGGTACTACAGGTAAGTAAGGTAAATATGTTTCAAGTTATAAGGCATTTTAACTTAGTGATATCTGTTGTTGCAGTAGTTTCACAAAATGTCAAGGTATTTTGTGGTATTTAGCAAATGTGCTGTGGTACATAGTGTATACAAGGCAATATGTAATTGGCTAATGACTGACTTTACATTAGACTAATGTATAAACTTAAGGCAACAATGATATACACAACACAAAAAATTGGACTGAACTATATAGAAAACAAAGGGAGAACCAACAATATCTGTTTTGCTATACAAAAATAATTTTTATTGATACACAATAGCAAAAAGAATATAAAAATACTTTTATGATTTCATTTAAAAAAAATAACCCATTTGTACTCATTCATTCCTCTTCATTCATACAACATGTGAATAACAGTCAATTTAAAAAACACATGTCATTGTTTATGATTAAATGATAAATGACAATTAGTTTCTGAGAATCTTAAGGAAACTATGTGGCAGAATTTTAATAGTCTGTGTTTTCGACGCGTGTCTGCACAACTGTGCCTTCGTCAGGAAAAGGGGCCACAAAATGTTAACTTTTGATCTCTGTAAATAAAATATATATATTACATTTCAGATACAAGGTTCTCACTCAATGATACATATTGTGCCGCCATAAAGGCGTGCATTATATAATGTTTACAATTTAAAGAACAAGGCAAAAGACTAAATTAATGTCACCAATTTATGTACATGCAAGAACTAGTGAGTTGTCCAGAAGATGAAATGTGTGTAACAAGATAGATTAGAAACAATAGAAGAAATAGCCACCACCTCATTTAAGTAGTTCCATATCAATAGATTCACCCAGTGATCTACTGAAAAATATCCGTGGTTTAAAAACTTTATAAAGATTGACCTTGTGTCTTGGAGTAGACTCGTCAGATATTGACAGCTACTGCATAAACACTTTGAGGTATTGGTTGATTCTTGATTTAGAAGACCAACTGTAAAGATATAAAATACCTCGTTTTAATTTTTAGTTTATGTTCTTAATCAATATATTTATCGGTTGGGTATATAAATACCTTAGCTATATGTCTCCAACGCTAAAATAATGTTTTTCACATCCAAGATAAGTTTGTGATGTACTCGGTTTCGCACTCGATATGTGCCGTCCTTATGATTTTTACTGTGAGCACAATAAAGATAATGTTTAGCCTTACATGTTAACAGTTTATACGTATATATTATAAAGCTACTAGCACATAACGTGCAATCAAAGTTCTGATTTATGACCCAATTTAATTATCAAGTGATTCAAATACTCACATTTCAATTGAATATCTGCTATTATGTGGATTTATCTAGAAAAGACAATTTGAAACATATCACTAAGAAAGAAGGGGGCTATATATACAGTTTAAAAGTAAGTGATTAATGCCTAACTTAGTGCGATGCACCAACAACTGATTAAGTATTTCCAAATGTACTCGAATAGGTACCATATGTATGAGCTAATTAACAACGTCAGAATCGAAGCCTAGCATAAGGTTTGTTACTGCATTAGTATTCTAAGACACTCTACTTTGCAGCCAACTCATAAACTAACACTGTATTGACTCGCCAGGCAATTGTAAAGTAAGTAGTTAATGCTTAACTACGTGCGATATACCAGCATGGGGTTAAATGATTTTTTTCCCCTCCCCCCCCAAATAAGCACTCGGATGAACATCCTCACCATAGGCTATTTAAAGGAGTCAGAGTCAAAGCCTTACTCGATAAAAATCCTCAGCATGAACTAATTAGAGGTATCAGATTTTTTACCCCCCCCAAAATGAGCACTCGGAGGAACATCCTCACCGTAGGCTAATTTAGAGGAGTCAGAGTCAAAGTCTAGACCGATAAAAATCCTCAGCGTGAACTAATTGGAGGTATCAGAGTCAGAGTCTTACTCCGGGGTTTGACCTCAATAATATTTAAATGCACTCTGTTTTGTAGCCAACCCTTAAACTACAGTTACAAGAAAACTGACCAATCGATGATACATCGCTAAATGTTGCCGTTTCGAGTTGACGCCTACTTACTATGTTTTGATGGCATTGAAATCCCGGATGGTGGGGCCTCTGTACGCCACGATCTCCTCGTGAAGACTGCACTAAGGTATGTTCACTTCCGCATAAAATATACACGGAGTCCATCACGTGGTGTTCACGGGCCAATCATGATCAAAGTCATGTGACGGCAGATGGCAATTCGGATAAAAAGCGAAAGGGGACTATGTTTGTTACGTAAACATCAGACTCGATGTATCATTACTCTGATGTTTAACCGTGTGGTTTATAATAAATAAATCATCCCCTCGCCACGATAAGCGCATGGAGAACAGTATACAATTTATTTGCTATTAAAAATTAATCGGTGGAATCTATCACGTGGTTATTCCTGGCCAATCGTAGTGGGTACCATGAACCAATAGCTAACCAGTCTCATGAATAGAGAACCCAAACTATATTATTGTCTATATATAGAAATATTCTGATTGAAATGGTTATGACAACGAAAATATGGTCATCTAACTCAATTAACATAATTTTCTAATAGAATTTATTATGTAATGTAGATACGATCATCTTAACTTATATTACAAGTTATTAAATCAATTCTTTATATATCGTAATCAATGATTTTTAAGAGGATCCATTATTTGTATATTTTTTGTTTACAATCAGTGATTCTAATTGTCTTATATTTACATAGGTAGTGAAAATAAAATTTCCGACCAATATGTGATTCTTAAAATCAGTGTTAATTGTTAAGACTAGGCATTGTGGGAAAATATAATATTCCATCAAGATCAAACGATCGATTCAGCTGTTATATCGTATCGCTTGTTCCCATGGAATTTCCAGATTTAAACCTCATACAAATGTATCCAGGGAAAATATCCAGAACACTTCTCTTCTTTTCCTTACTTCATCTGAATCTATGCCTGTCTTTTCATTTATTTTTTCTAGAATTAGCCAATTGATTTGATCATGATTGTGTCCTGCTTCTAAGTAGTGTTTTACTAAGGGAGCATGAATCTTTTTTGTGCGTCTAGCTGAGCGATGCTCAGTCAGTCGGACTGCTAGAGTCCTAGATGTTTCACCCACATAACCCTTATTGCAGGGGCACAATAACAGGTAAATAATGTTCTTGGTTTTACAGTTAGTAAATGATTTAAGAGTAATGTTATATGAATTGTGAATAAACTTCTTTGTGATTATTGCGGTGTCACAAGCTTTACATTGGGTACATCACAAACTTATCTTGGATGTGAAAAACATTATTTTAGCGTTGGAGACATATAGCTAAGGTATTTATATACCCAACCGATAAATATATTGATTAAGAACATAAACTAAAAATTAAAACGAGGTATTTTATATCTTTACAGTTGGTCTTCTAAATCAAGAATCAACCAATACCTCAAAGTGTTTATGCAGTAGCTGTCAATATCTGACGAGTCTACTCCAAGACACAAGGTCAATCTTTATAAAGTTTTTAAATATAAGTTAAGATGATCGTATCTACATTACATAATAAATTCTATTAGAAAATTATGTTAATTGAGTTAGATGACCATATTTTCGTTGTCATAACCATTTCAATCAGAATATTTCTATATATAGACAATAATATAGTTTGGGTTCTCTATTCATGAGACTGGTTAGCTATTGGTTCATGGTACCCACTACGATTGGCCAGGAATAACCACGTGATAGATTCCACCGATTAATATTTAATAGCAAATAAATTGTATACTGTTCTCCGTGCGCTTATCGTGGCGAGGGATGATTTATTTATTATAAACCACACGGTTAAACATCAGAGTAATGATACATCGAGTCTGATGTTTACGCAACAAACATAGTCCCTTCGCTTTTTATCCGAATTGCCATCTGCCGTCACATGACTTTGATCATGATTGGCCCGTGAACACCACGTGATGGACTCCATGTATATTTTATGCGGAAGTGAACATACCTTAGTGCAGTCTTCACGAGGAGATCGTGGCGTACAGAGGCCCCACCATCCGGGATTTCAATGCCATCAAAACATAGGTAAGTAGGCGTCAACTCGAAACGGCAACATTTAGCATGATGTATCATCGATTGGTCAGTTTTCTTGTAACTGTAGTTTAAGGGTTGGCTACAAAACAGAGTGCATTTAAATATTATTGAGGTCAAACCCCGGAGTAAGACTCTGACTCTGATACCTCCAATTAGTTCACGCTGAGGATTTTTATCGGTCTAGACTTTGACTCTGACTCCTCTAAATTAGCCTACGGTGAGGATGTTCCTCCGAGTGCTCATTTTGGGGGTAAAAATCTGATACCTCTAATTAGTTCATGCTGAGGATTTTTATCGAGTAAGGCTTTGACTCTGACTCCTTTAAATAGCCTATGGTGAGGATGTTCATCCGAGTGCTTATTTGGGGGAGGGGAAAAATCATTTAACCCCATGCTGGTATATCGCACGTAGTTAAGCATTAACTACTTACTTTACAATTGCCTGGTGAGTCAATACAGTGTTAGTTTATGAGTTGGCTGCAAAGTAGAGTGTCTTAGAATACTAATGCAGTAACAAACCTTATGCTAGGCTTCGATTCTGATGTTGTTAATTAGCTCATACATATGGTACCTATTCGAGTACATTTGGAAATACTTAATCAGTTGTTGGTGCATCGCACTAAGTTAGGCATTATTCACTTACTTTAATATTTTTTAAACTGTATATATAGCCCCCTTCTTTCTTAGTGATATGTTTCAAATTGTCTTTTCTAGATAAATCCACATAATAGCGGATATTCAATTGAAATGTGAGTATTTGAATCACTTGATAATTAAATTGGGTCATAAATCAGAACTTTGATTGCACGTTATGTGCTAGTAGCTTTATAATATATACGTATAAACTGTTAACATGTAAGGCTAAACATATCTTTATTGTGCTCACAGTAAAAATCATAAGGACGGCACATATCGAGTGCGAAACCGAGTACATCACAAACTTATCTTGGATGTGAAAAACATTATTTTAGCGTTGGAGACATATAGCTAAGGTATTTATATACCCAACCGATAAATATATTGATTAAGAACATAAACTAAAAATTAAAACGAGGTATTTTATATCTTTACAGTTGGTCTTCTAAATCAAGAATCAACCAATACCTCAAAGTGTTTATGCAGTAGCTGTCAATATCTGACGAGTCTACTCCAAGACACAAGGTCAATCTTTATAAAGTTTTTAAACCACGGATATTTTTCAGTAGATCACTGGGTGAATCTATTGATATGGAACTACTTAAATGAGGTGGTGGCTATTTCTTCTATTGTTTCTAATCTATCTTGTTACACACATTTCATCTTCTGGACAACTCACTAGTTCTTGCATGTACATAAATTGGTGACATTAATTTAGTCTTTTGCCTTGTTCTTGTAAATTGTAAACATTATATAATGCACGCCTTTATGGCGGCACAATATGTATCATTGAGTGAGAACCTTGTATCTGAAATGTAATATATATATTTTATTTACAGAGATCAAAAGTTAACATTTTGTGGCCCTTTTCCTGACGAAGGCACAGTTGTGCCGAAACGCACGTCGAAAACACAGACTATTAAAATTCTGCCACATAGTTTCCTTAAGATTCTCAGAAACTAATTGTCATTTATCATTTAATCATAAACAATGACATGTGTTTTTAAATTGACTGTTAGTCACATGTTGTATGAATGAAGAGGAATGAATGAGTACAAATGGGTTGTTATTTTTTTAAATGAAATCATAAAAGTATTTTTATATTCTTTTTGCTATTGTGTATCAATAAAAATTATTTTTGTATAGCAAAACAGATATTGTTGGTTCTCCCTTTGTTTTCTATATAGTTCAGTCCAATTTTTTGTGTTGTGTATATCATTGTTGCCTTAAGTTTATACATTAGATTAACAAGCCCTGCCTTAAGGAACCTTACCCTATTAGCAGGGGCCTCCATTTTTACAATATATGACTTTACATTAGATACAGGTGTGCATTATGTTTTATTATTTTTTTCTTACCTGTAACCGCGTTATTAAAGTGGTAATAGGTGGGAATCACTGCTTATATATATTTTTTTTAATGTACGCCACTCCAGTCTATGCAACTCCACTGTATGGTATTTGATTATACGTCACTCCACTCTACGCCACTCCACTCAATATCACTCCACTCTACGGTATTCCACTGTACTCCACTCCACTCTATACCAGTAATTACTAGCAATTTTTGTTTTTTAAATTACAAATACATTCTACTACACTATATTTTACAAATATAGTGTACTGCAGTGTATTTTCAATTTTTTACATATATAGTTGTCTACAAAAAAATATACGGATTACTGCAATAATACTTAAAAATGACCGCGCTACTTAAATCTTTTTTTTATAAACTGTGATTCTCCGTAAAGTGTTGTAAAAATATATAGAAAAATATAAATTAATGTATCTATCTATTACCACTTTCATAAAGTGGTAATAGGTAGGGAACAACAATAAAACCTACTTTTTACCTATATTTAAGACCGTAACAGAGAATGCAACGAAAGTGTGCTGAAAATGACATGGCTGCCTTTCACATTTTGTAAAGACAGTCATTTGCCAATCAGACACTGCTTTCTCATTGGCATGTACCACGGTATACTGCAAACTTCCCACAGTATACTGTGGCACAATATGTAACTAAGTATTTTAAAACTTATAACTTTAACACTACTTACACTAACTGCCAAAAATTATCATTTACACCTCATAAATCTGTATTTCTGCCACATTACATTTACATCTGTTCACCCACTTTCACGCCATGTCTGTTTCAAGTACCACACTCCACTCCATGCCACTCTACTGTATGCCACTCCACTCTACTCCACTCCTTTCTACGCTAATCCCATGTAAACCACTCTAATCTATGTCACTCTACTATACGCCACGCTACTCAACGCTAATCCACTGTATGCCACTCAATTCCATACCACTCCACCCTACACCACTCCATTCGACGACACTCCAGTCTGCACCACTGCACTGTACGCCCCTTCACTCTATGCAACTCCAATCTACGGTACTCCACTATACACACTACTCAACTCTACGACACTACACTCTATGCTATGCCACTCTATTTCCCTCCAATCTATGCCACTCCAGTCTACACTACACAATTGTACGCTATTCCACTGTATGCCTCTCCACTCTAGGCCACTCCTCTAAATGCCACTCCACTCTATGACACTCCATGGTACACTGTCACACTGTACACTACTCCACTCTACACCACTCCACTCTAACCCACTCCAGTGTGCGCTATTCCACTGTATGCCACTCTACTGTACGCCACCCCGCTCTGTACTATTCCACTGTGTGCCTCCACAGTACCTCACTCCACTTAACACCACTCCACTCTACACCACTCCACTTCACTCTACACTACTTTACTCTTCACCACTCCATTGTGGACTATTCCACTGTATGCCACTCAATTCTGCCACATTCCACTCTATGCCACTGCACTCTACACCACTCAAGGTCAAACAAAGCTTTATTCGATTTCTGTTTAGAAAATCATCAAAGCACATAAAATCACACGTGTTATACACAGTAGCAGTGCAAAAACATAAATCCAATAGACATCATATCATTACATCACACACTGTCTCGACAAATAAGGTCAATTATTTACGCCCCTTTACATAATTAAATTGTTGGTCAATTTGACACTCATATTGCAATTGATTTCCTACATTTTACTACACTATGTAAAAACATTAATAAAATCCATATTATATATTCATTTTCTAAAAACTATAATTCTAAGAAGGCAGGATAAGACTGTCCAAAACCAAACTTTTCTAAAAGTGATAAAATCTATTTCTTTCTTTGTACATTGTAAAATTTGTTAATGTTGTTATTTAAAGCTTTATTCGGTTCAATTCATAAATCATAAAAGCACAGCAATAGAAAGAGAGAAAGAGAAACACACTCCGAGAATGGATGTTTTACACAGTAAAAACAATACATACATTTATCATAATCATAAAAATTTCCTATAATTCATAACACATTTTAAAAAGGAGGATACACAAAAAACAATTAGTTCACCATCTAAAAGCTGTAATACAAGTAAAGCAGGTCGGCATTGTCTAAGTCCCAGCTTTTTTAAAATCTGTTTTAAAAATCTATTTCTAGGGTACTGATAAAATTTACAGAAAAAAAGTACATGTATGGTAGACTGATTAGAGATGCCATCACATGGGCATACATCTAGAGTTCTTGACCAGTCATTTGTGTTTGGAAAGCTTATCAACCTATGGAAGATTCCCAATCGGAATCGAGTTAATAACATCCTTTCATAGGACCCAGATACATGTACTAAGTACGGTTGAATAGCATAACAAGAAAGCATCATTTGGTTATCCATGACAGACTTTTTTATGATCTCTAGTGCTAACCTATTTGCTTGCATATGGGCGAGACATGTAACTTTAAGGGACTTTCTACTCAATTTAAACAGTGTATCAGGTTGCTCAAAATATTCTAGGTGGCCAATATCAGTCATAAAATTTTTGATATAATTTAACCAGGGTATACTCGCTGTCCTGGTCAGACCCAAGCAGTCCTTGATAACCTCACGATTAAGGCTCATCTCCTCTGTTATCCATACTTTATGCCATAATAAAATAGGCTCTATTCTAATTAAGTCAGTAATACACCACTCAACTGTATGCTATTCCACTGTACTCCGCTCCACTCTATGCCACTCCAATCTGCAGCACTCCACTCTATGCCACAACAGTCTACGCCACTCCATTCTATGCTATTCCACTGTATGCAACTCCATTGTACGCCATTCCACTCTATACCACTCCACTCTACACCAACTCTACTGTACGCCACTACACCACACACTATTCCACTGAGCCACTCCACTCTATGCCACTCCAGTCTATGCCACTCTTCTCTAGCCCACTGCAGTCTTTGCCACTCCACTATATGCTATTCCACTGTATGCAACTACACTCTGTGCCACTCCACTCTACGCTATTGTACTGAAATGAACTATGCTATACAACACAACACCCTATGACACTAGACTATACAACTTTCTCCTCCACTCTACTGTATGACACTCCACTTAACGACACTCCACTCGACTAAACTGGTCTCTACGATTTAAAACACATTTTTATAAAAAAACAACATTAAAATTCACTGAAAAAAAGAAAGGGTAAACCTTTGTTTAAAGTTAGGAAAACTTTGTTTCACCTTTCTATACAAATTAAACTTAAACTACAAAAACATTAGAAATGCTAAAGTTATAGCTATACCTTAACTTTCTAATTAATGCACCACCTTTAAAATACTTTAACATTATTTATTCTTTCTATGCAAACAAAACTTAAACTACACAAAATTTAGAAATTCTAAAGTTATACTTAGACATTTAGGGGCCAATTACGATCCTCTTCGGAAAGCATTCTGACCGACTCAGTTCCGGAATGCTTTCCGAACAACTCCGATCAGCGGAGTCCGACCGAGCGATTTGGATGCATCCGGATGCTTCCGGATACAAGTTGGTCGGACTCCCGTTGACTTCAATGGGAGCCTGTGTTCTGAAAGCGAAGACAGGCTCCCATTCAAGAAAAGGGTGGCTGGGGAAAAACGTGCACCCTGTGGCGGGCACCTCATGGTGCCTGTCACACTGTGCATGGTTGGCAAGAGGGGACCCATGGGTACCCCTACGGGACCGATTTAGAGGGCCCCGGGTGAAGGGGGGCCTGCTACGGGCCCCCAAAAACCGATTCCGACAGCCGTTTCATCCAGGCAAACCAAATCGAAATGGCTGTCTAAATCGGTCATCGTAATTGCTTGCTCGGAAACCGAGTCCATGGAGCTGTACGATTCGGCTCCGGAAAGGCTCGACCTGTCCGAATGCCTTTCGGAACCGATTCGGACAGCCCTTGCGGCCTCCAGGCATCGTAATCGGTCGTTTGGAACTGGGTACGATTCGGTGGGAAAAAAGGCTTCCGAATCAGATTCGGCAAGCCTGAATCCAATTTGGAGCCCTTCCAAGCAAGATCGTAATCGACCCCTTAATATATAATTTATGCGACACCTTCAAATTATTATAACTTGTGCAACTCCATAGGCAGTGTATTCAGCCACACTATATTAACTATAACTCACCACTCTACCATGCACTCTGTTCTCACAAATAAAATGATTTAATATGCCATATGTGGTGTTATAAATGCTATAATTTTACATGGTACAATTGGTATAATTTGAAAGGGTATAAGCAGTGCATGGAGAAGGCATGAGTTATAGCATTTGTAATGTTTGTGTAGTTTAAGTTTGGTTTGTATAGAAAGAATCAATTAATCAAGAAAGAAATATAAATCAAGTGTATATATGTATGTGTATATATGTTTGTGTATATATATATATATATGTGTATATATATATATATATATATATATATATATATATCAAAAGTTGCCCTCAAGCATAAGGACGCCACTCCACAAGAGAAGGTTTAACAAAACCATTTATTCCTGAAACCGGCTCCAGCCCTTCGAAAATGATGTACATCCCGACGCGTTTCAAAGCTCCTGCTTCTTCTTCATGGGGAAACACAACTGACAGCCACGGATTCTGCGCAGCACTCATTCACTCTTTTCACATGCCTAATTAATTGGCCCCTCAGTGGGTCGCTCACAGGTGAGTAATTTCTTACTGCATGATCGGAGTGGTAGTCTTAATGCTGCGCCAATTCTTCCCCTTCAGTGGGGTCCGTTTCTCTGGCAGTTTGATATTTTAAAAGTGTTATTTCAATGTTTTTATCCAAGCCCTCCAGTGGGCCTCAAAGGGTCAGGCCGGTTTCAATGTTCAAACTCTCGTGCTGCCAACAGGTTTTCACCAATTCAAACCATGCAGACCCATATTATTAATGGCGGTGCAATCCTTCACGGCGGGGCTGCCGTGTGAAAATATGTCAAAAAGTTGCCCTCAAGCATAAGGACGCCACTCCACAAGAGAAGGTTTAACAAAACCATTTATTCCTGAAACCGGCTCCAGCCCTTCGAAAATTATGTACATCCCGACGCGTTTCAAAGCTCCTGCTTCTTCTTCATGGGGAAACACAACTGACAGCCACGGATTCTGCGCAGCACTCATTCACTTTTCACATGCCTAATTAATTGGCCCCTCAGTGGGTCGCTCACAGGTGAGTAATTTCTTACTGCATGATGGGAGTGGTAGTCTTAATGCTGCGCCAATTCTTCCCCTTCAGTGGGGTCCATTTCTCTGCCAGTTCGATATTTTAAAAGTGTTATTTCAATGTTTTTATCCAAGTCCTCCAGTGGGCCTCAAAGGGTCAGGCCGGTTTCCAATGTTCAAACTCTCGTGCTGCCAACAGGTTTTCACCAATTCAAACCATGCAGACCCATATTATTAATGGCGGTGCAATCCTTCACGGCGGGGCTGCCGTGTGAAAATATGTCAAAAAGTTGCCCTCAAGCATAAGGACACCACTCCACAAGAGAAGGTTTAACAAAACCATTTATTCCTCCGCCGTGAAGGATTGCACCGCCATTAATAATATGGGTCTGCATGGTTTGAATTGGTGAAAACCTGTTGGCAGCACGAGAGTTTGAACATTGGAAACCGGCCTGACCCTTTGAGGCCCACTGGAGGGCTTGGATAAAAACATTGAAATAACACTTTTAAAATATCGAACTGCCAGAGAAACGGACCCCACTGAAGCGGAAGAATTGGCGCAGCATTAAGACTACCACTCCCATCATGCAGTAAGAAATTACTCACCTGTGAGCGACCCACTGAGGGGCCAATTAATTAGGCATGTGAAAAGAGTGAATGAGTGCTGCGAGAATCCGTGGCTGTCAGTTGTGTTTCCCATGAAGAAGAAGCAGGAGCTTTGAAACGCGGTCGGGATGTACATCATTTTCGAAGGGCTGGAGCCGGTTTCAGGAATAAATGGTTTTGTTAAACCTTCTCTTGTGGAGTGGCGTCCTTATGCTTGAGGGCAACTTTTGACATATTTTCACACGGCAGCCCCGCCGTGAAGGATTGCACCGCCATTAATAATATGGGTCTGCATGGTTTGAATTGGTGAAAACCTGTTGGCAGCACGAGAGTTTGAACATTGGAAACCGGCCTGACCTTTGAGGCCCACTGGAGGGCTTGGATAAAAACATTGAAATAACACTTTAAAATATCGAACTGCCAGAGAAACGGACCCCACTGAAGGGGAAGAATTGGCGCAGCATTAAGACTACCACTCCCATCATGCAGTAAGAAATTACTCACCTGTGAGCGACCCACTGAGGGGCCAATTAATTAGGCATGTGAAAAGAGTGAATGAGTGCTGTGCAGAATCCGTGGCTGTCAGTTGTGTTTCCCCATGAAGAAGAAGCAGGAACTTTGAAATGCATCGGGATGTACATAATTTTCGAAGGGCTGGAGCCGGTTTCAGGAATAAATAGTTTTGTTAAACCTTCTCTTGTGGAGTGGCGCCCTTATGCTTGAGGGCAACTTTTTGACATATATATAGAAAGTTTTGTGGAGAGTCGTCAAACAGTAGCAAAGTTATTAGTGAGCAAACATTTGAGGAATTCCTATCCCTGTGAATCCTATATATATATATATATATATATATATATATATATATATATATATATATATATATATATATATATATAGCCACTGTGTAGTTATAGTTAGGATTCACAGGGATAGGAATTCCTCAAATGTTTGATCACTAATAACTTGCTACTGTTTGACGACTCTCCACAAAACTTTCTAGTTCTATTGTTTTTTCTACATTGGCGGACAATGCAAAATTTTGTGGTGATTCATCAAGGGGGTGTAAAAAAAATTGCAAGTCCCGGAACGTGTTTTTCTACTAATACATTTTCAATTGACTTTTTTTTACTTTTTTGACAGACGTAGCGGCATAATGGCTAACAGGATTTTCATTAAATTTGGCAGGATTATAATTATGGTGTGAAGATGATCCATTTTGGTAGTACAGATAAGTAGGGAAATAATGTTTAAAGTTATAAGGGATTTAAACTTAGTGATATCTGAGGGCACAGTATGCTTCAGTAATTTCACAGTATTTCATGAAATTTCACAGTATTTCACTGTACATACCAATGACAAGGCAGTATATGATTGGGTAATGGCTGCCTTTCCACAAGTAAAAGACAGCAATGTTGTTTTACCCACACTTTTGCTGTGTTCTGGGTTAGGCCCTTCCGTATAGGTAAGTAGTAGGTTTTATATTTTTTTCCTACCAATTACCACTTTCTATAAGTGGTAATAGGTAGCCAAAATTAATTATATTTTTCTATATAGTTTTTAAAAGAGTTAAAAAGTACCATGGTACTACCTGGGAAGAACTAGGGGGCATATTATCAACGGCCAGCGATAATTATCGCTGGCCGTGCTTAGCAATAATTTTGTTATCGCAGGCTATCACTGGAATTTATCGCCCTGGTAGCGCGTTATTAACAACGCGTTTCTCCAGGGCGATAAAAATTCCAGAGATAGCGAGGTTATCGCCGTTTTGCAGGGAACATCGCTGGTTTTCCAGCGATGTTTCCTGCAAAACGGCAATAACCTTGCTGATACGACCCACAGGGTCGTATCAGCATAATCCACCCCAATGTTAGGGATAGGTAAGTCTGCATTTTAGCAGACGTTAGTTTGTGAAGAAAACAGCGGTTTCTCCAAAACTAACGTGTGCTAAAATGTTGGAGCAGCCTTGTAAATATCGCGATGTGAACATCAGCGATATTTGCAAGGTAGTCCATCCGGGTACGCCCACTTTGCATCTCATTAGAGATGCAAAGGGAGGCGTTGGGAAAAAGGGTGCTAACATGCGATTATGCATGTTAGCACCCTCTTGTAAATAGGGCGATAGTTTTATCTCTGCTTTTGGCTTTTAAGCCAAAAGCGGAGATAAAGCCCTTTAGTAAATATGCCCCTATGATACTTTTTAAAAATTTACAGAAATTAAATATGCAAAAATTAAACATACATGTTTAATTCTTTATGGAAAAGTCTACAAAGTACCACTTTAATACCTACAAATTACAATGCTACTTACACTTTTTTAAACATGAATTTGTTAAAAAATTTAAAATACATTTTACTACTTTAGACTTCACTATTATAGTGTACTAGAGTGTATTTCTCATTTTGGGATTTTTTTCTGGAACTAGAGCAGTACTTTCTAGGGGTTAGTGCAGTACTCCCTAAACACTGTAAAAATTATATAGAAAAATATAAATAAATTCCCCTTCCTATTATCTTTTTAATAAAGTGGCAATAGGTAGGGAGCAACAATAAATTCTACTACATTACCTATATTTAAAGACCTAACCCAGAAGATAGTCTAAATGTTGTAAAAACAACATGGCTGCCTTTTACTTTTGTAGAGGCATCCATTAGCCAATGTCATTGGCATGTACCGTGGCATACCACAAAGTTACTGAGGTATGCCATCACCCAATATATAGCTGAGGGCCAGATGTATCATTGTATTGCATTGCCCTTGCATCACACATGGTGTTGTAAGACAACGCAATACCAGATTTACCAAGCAACGCAATGCCACCATGCGTGACTGCATTGCTTGGTAAATCTGGAGTAACGCAAGGCAACGCAAGTTGCTGCCTTGTGTTACTCTGCCCTGGGAAGGCATTCCATGGGTGGAGAGTGGGCAGGAATGCACCATATCTCGATAGATTTGGCACATTCCTGCCCTCTCTCTGTCATGCATCGCAGAGCAGCTATTCTACGCCACTCCACTCTACATCATGTCAGTCTACACACCTCCACTCTACTAAATTCCACTCTATGGTATTCCATTGTAGGCCACTACACTCTACGCCACTTCACTCTATGCTATACTACTGTGTACCACTCCACTCTACACCACTTCACTCTATGCCACTCCACTATATGCTATTCCACTGTACAGCACTCCACTCTATGCCACTCACTCTACACCACTCCAAACTACGCTATTCCCTTGTACGTTACTCAACTCTTTGCCACTGCACTCTACACTATGACACACAACCCCACTCCACTGTTGCTACTTCACTTTACGGTATTCCACTGTATGTCAATCTATGTCATTCCACACTATGCCACTCCACTCTGGCCATTCAATACTATGCTACTCCACTCTACAGCACTCTACTCTACAACATGCTACTCAACTCTATGGCACTCTAGTCTACGTCACTCCACTCTACTCTATTGCGCAACACTCCACTCTTCACCACTCCACTCTACGCCACTTTACTCCACGACCCTACGCCACTCCACTCTACAGTATCCCACTATACGTCACTCCACTGCGCTCTATGGCAGTCTACTCCACTCAGTGACACACTATGCCCATCCAGTGTACCACATAAAACACCACTCCATTGTACAACAGTGTACTCCAATCTATGCAAGTATACAGCACTCTACTTTACTCAATGACACAGTACAACACTTACGACACTCTAAGAAACTTCCTCGATGACATTCCACCCTACTTTACTGCACTCTACTCTATGACACTCTACTCCACTCTACCCTACTGTACTCCACTACTCCACTCTACACCACTCCACTCTACGTTACTCTATGCAACTCAACTCTCTAAAACTATATGTCACTCCACTCTACCACACTGTACCATACTCTATTCTACTCCACGCCACTCCACTCTACACTCTAATTCACTCTACTCAACTCTATGCCACTCCACTCTACAACACTCTAATGCACTCTGTGGCACTCCACTCTACTCCACTCTACAACACTCTCCAACTCTCTATGACAAGCCAGTCCACTCTACTACATGACAAGCCACTCCACTCCACTCTATGATACTTTCCTCCACTGTATGCTACATCAGTCCACTTTACTCCTGTTCCTGACTCTCTACTATACAATATAACACTACACTCTATGACACTTTACTCCACGCATTGCTAAGCTACTCCACTCAACTCCACTGTATGATATTTTACCCCACTGTACGTCACTCCACTCTACACTCGTCACTCTCCACTCTACACCACTCCACTCCATGCAGCTACACTCTACAAGACTGTACTACACTCTATACAACTTTACAATCACACCACTCTACTGTACTGTATCATTCGCCACTCCAATTTATGACATTTTATTCAACTCTACCCTATGCCAATCCACTCTACTGCACTCCACGCCACTCTACTCTACAACACGCCACTCCTCTCTGTGACACTTTACTCCACTGTACACTATGCCACCCCAGTCTACTACACTCCACTCTACTCCACTCTATGACACTATCCTCTACTACATTACACTGTACGATACTCCATTTGACAACACTGGACTCTATGATTTGAAACACATTTTTATTTATTCTTTCTATTCAAACCAAAATTAAACTACACAAACATTAAAAATTCTAAAGATAAAGTTATACCTTTAATTTATAATTTGCTCACCACCTTTAAATTATTATAGCTCACACACCTCCATACACACTGTAGTGAACTCAGTAGCCACACTACATCAACTATAACTTGTGCCCCATTTAAGAGACACCCTAACACCAGAATTTCAGATCAGACTGACATAATTCAAGGAAGGACAACCAGAAGACCGTTTTCACCAACAAGACTTTGCCCTGCCACTAAGGAAGAAGGGATACTGGATCCCTGTGGCACCATCACTTGGAACTGAGTCAGCAACTTTTGTTGGTGGCAAAAACTCGGCACACCCTGGCAGAGGGACCCCTGTGGGAGCCAGAAGCAGTCGCAGACTCCCCTGGACTGGTGGAACTAGTCCCCTGCAAGTTGCAGGTAAAATGACGTGCTGAACCCAAAGAAGTGCTAGTCACTGGGCCCACCGAGAGACTGCCCAATGAAAAGTGGTGCAATGTACTCTGGGAGTTGTAGTCCGGCTCGCTATGAATTCTCAAGCCATTACTTCACTCCTGTGAACCTCCAGCAGCCGAAGTTCCTTTGGATTACCGTTACCGCAACCAAGGCTTGCTGGTCACCAGGCTGGCGACTGACCTCGTAAGTCGACTCTGCATTAAGAGAGTATCTCCCGGGAACAGCAACCAACATCAAAAACGACCCCACTCTGGTGTACCTGCATCTTCTTCTTGGCGGCTGCGTCCCTATGGAAAAAGCAGCCTTTGCCCCACTGGATTCAAGTTGATTTACAGCTCGAAGCTACCCCTGCACCCGGGCTCACTGAGCACGGTAAAAGTGAACCGGCTGTTGAACCTTGGTCCTGGGACCCCAAAAACCTCTACCCTGCGATGTAGAAAGTAACTTGACCCCTAAGTGACAGTTTGTCACTATCAAAATTTCCCATTGACCACAATGTTAAATGTCTGCAGCATTTAATGCATTTATTTTCTAATGCTTTGCAAAATCATAACTCTGGTTATGTATGATATAAAGCTTCTTTTGGTGTCTAAATTTATAAATAAAAATGAGCTCTATTTTTATAAATTAGTGTTGGATTTCTTTTGAGTCGTGTCAATTACTTATGCACCATAGTGGTACTGTAAAATGCTTTACATGTGTTCCTCCAGTAATGCATGACTGCTCTTTGCCACACTACCAGGACTGAGCTAAGGAGTATTGTTGTTGAATCCAAGGATCATCTTTCAGGCATTTTGATTATATTACATGGTAAGGTCTCACAGCCATACCACGTAGTACTCCACTTTCCTACATTGGTCCCCAGCGGTGTGAATCCTAAACCTGTGTTTTGTACTGCCACTGGCATCATAAGTCAGTTGTCCATGTGAAATCCACAAAATTGACTTTAGCATCAAAAGTATTTTTTTTTAATTTTGTAGATTTTTGGAAATTGACTTTATAGGGGCCTGTGTAGATCCATATTCCATTAGTATAATTTTAAAAATTCTAGGTGAGTTAGGAAAAGGTTAAATAGTTTGTGTAACTGTTTAAAGCGGTCACAACTCAAAGTAAAGGTTAGGCACAATGGAGTCTGATCAGAATCTTGACCTGACCATTCTCTCAGCTCTGAGGATATGTGATCTAAGAGCTTTGTGCAAGATTAAGGGCATTCGCTTTAAAAAAACAGCCAACATGGAGGACCCGGAGACGAACCTCAGCTCCTATGAAAGAGAAAGACAAGATAAGGAGAACTCATCCTCAAAGGTACCTGAAGAAGGTGAGGATGCAGATCTAGCCCAAATGGTTAATGAAGGGGAAGAAGGTGAAAACCTAGACGTTCTACCCTTCCACAGACCCCCCCTCCACCTGTGGGAAGTGACAAGAGTCACTCTAGTGTTCCCCCCATTGGTAAGGTGGTAGGAACTCTTGAGGACCAGCTGGCCCACATTTCCTTAGGGGAGAGGGAGCTAGAACTTGAAGAGAAGAGAAGAGACTAGACCTTGAGGTAAGAAGGGTTAAGTTGGGCTAAGTGCCCAAAGATGGTGGCAGCAAAAATGATCTAAAGGGGAAGAATGAGTCCTTTGAACCCAAGATCCCCAAAGGGATTGTCCCCAAGTATATTGATGGAGAAGACATCAATAAATGGATTGCAGCCTTGGAGAGGAAAATGAGAAGAGTAGGTCGACAAAACAGGGGCTCTCTACTTTGGAAGATTTTATCAGTGAAGGGCAGGGATAGGCTCCTGACCCTTTATGAGGATGTGGCTGAGTACTATACACATATGAAGCAAACACTCACAGATGGGTTTGGACTCACCAAAGAGGAGTATAGACTGACGTTTAGGGACACCCATAAAGGTCAAGATCAGACATGGGTGGACTTTGTAGAGTATTCAGTCAAGGCACCGGAAGTCTGGAGTAAGGACAATGAGGTGGATACATATGATGGGCTTTATAATTGGATTATGAAAGAACACATTCTGACCAACTGTACCTCAGACAAGTTACATCAGCATCTGGTAGATTCATCTCTTTCCGGTCCCAGTGAGCTGGCTAAGATAGCAGATAAGTGGTTAAGGACAAGAATACCCAAGAAAGCCCAGGGAGGGGACTCCAAGCAAGGGGGGGGGGGTTAGGCCCACAAAAGTCAAAGGAGGGAGGTGGTAAGCCCACCAAAGAGACTCCCCCGGAACCCTAGAACCCTAAAAAGGAGGAGAGCAAATCCCATTGCAACTCTAACAATCAGAGGAAGAAGGACCCAGGCCTTAAAAAGTTGCTGAATATCAGGATCTGTTTTGACTGTCAGCAGTCAGGTCACTACAGAGGTGACCCAGCCTGTTCCAAGAGGGTGGCTAGCACTGGGCTGTCCAGTGTAGCCATAAGAAAGGACACCTCAGATAAGGAGGTCCTCTTAATATTTAACTGGGAGAGAAGGGTCCAGATGGTAAGCTGGTGATCCCTCAGGGTGGTAGTAGACACTCCTGCCACATTCAGGTGAATGGGATCCCTACCACTGGCCTGAGAAACACGTGCCAATTACACCACAGTGGTGGTCAGGTTGGTGTCCCCCGATCAGTATGTGTGGGGAGAGACAGAGAAGGCAAGGGTAGTCCCTAGGGAGGTCACTGTTAGACGTGTAGCCGTGGTGCCCCTAGAGAGTGAGGGTATCCTCCGCTGGCATAAGGTGGTGGTCAGTCCTGACTTTCCCTTAGATTGTATCCTAGGCAATGACCTCCCAGAGGTTGGTCTGAGCCCAGGTGGGGTGGTCACCCAGGGCCCCCCCCAACCCCAAGATCCTGGAGACCCAGTCCTTGTAGCTAGGAGAATGGGGGCCCAAAAGAAAGGGAAAAAGAGAAGGAAAGGGAAGATCCTCTTAAATAGAGACCCAGTAAGCCAGGGTCCTTCTGACCCAGTAGGGGTGATGCCCAAAGGTGGCATGGGTAAGGCCTTGCCTGTTCCCTAAAGAAGTCCTGAGCAGTCATACAGCTGTGCAGAAAATGGGTGGCATCCCTCTCTGACAGAAGGGAGAGTGGAAGAAGGGTGTCTTCCACAGGAGGTGGTAGCCGCCCACTCAGAACAGCGGAAGAGGTTCAAAGAACCCACAGTTGCCCCTAAAACAGCTCAACCGCCTGTCAGTGGAGAGCCTAGGGTGTGGGTTTTGATACTGACAGCTGTCAGTAGCCTCTGCTGAGTTCTGGCCTTGATGGCTGCACTGTACTTGGCATGGGAGGCAGACCCCACAGTCAAAGGCAAGTTAGGCCCCCTGACCCTTCTGGTCATGGTGGGGTTGCTCAAATGTTGGGTAACCTCTGTGGGTAAGCTAGATGTTGATCTAGCGAGGCTAAGGAGGAGGATGTGAGGCAGAGTAGGGCCTGCAATAGTAGAGCCGGGGTTCCTTACTTCTTCCTCGCTCAACAAGCCAGGAATACTCTCCTAGAGGTGGGCTGAGTCTCCTGAGCGTGTTGGCTGGGAGGGGTTGTGTAGGAAACTGGTCTGTTTGCGGATGTCCCACCACTTTTTGCCCACATTTGAACTGCTATATGCTGTTTTTTTACTCTGACAGTGCACTGAAGCATGCTAACCAGACTACAGTACCAGTGTTCTTTCCCCTACAGCGACATGTGTAATTGGCATCCCCAATTGACCAAGCGCTTACCTCCCTTATAAGTCTCTGGTAAGTGGTACCTGTGGTACCCAGGGCATGGTTGGTAAAGGAGTACTCAGGTCTTTCAGCTAAAAAAGAATGCAAGCAGCATAAACGAGCATGGCGTAAAGACTATGGTAGCAAGGCCAAAGAGAACTATAAGAAGGAATTAAAAAAATACCATGCACTCATTAAGAAAACACGATGTGATTTTTACACAGAAAAAATTGAAAGGGCCAGTAATTCCTCCAAAGAAATGTTCTCCATACTGAAGTCTCTCAAAGCACGCGAAAACACAAATAATGATACAGTAGCCTCCGTTGAGAGCTGCAACAAAGTGGCAGAATTCTTTGCAGACAAAGTGACTAAAATGTATGATACCTTCCCAATGGAAGCACGGCTAGGGACAAAAATAACTAGCAGACAAGACACCACATTTGTAGGTGAGACCCTTGATGAATTCAAAGTCCAGGAGCTAGAAGAACTTAAATCTACAGCTAAAGGGATTAAATCAGGCTCCCCACTAGACCCCGCTCGTCTGGAGATATTAATGCAGGGAGAGAACCTTATTATGCCACATATTTCGGAGCTCATCACATGCTCCTTTCAGGCTGGAGAGGTTCCCACTAAATGGAAACAAGCGATAGTTTGGCCACTCAAAAAGAAGCCGTCAGTTGACCAAGCAGTACTAGAAAACTTACGCCCCATTTCACTGCTACCGTTTGTGGCAAAGATTGCTGAGAAGGTAACTAACAAACAACTAGTAGACCATATTAATAAGAATGACCTATTGCACCCCTCCCAATCAGGTTTTAGAGCAGCACACTCTACTGAGTCAGCACTACTCATGGCAACGGAAACTAAGAGAAAATACGCCGCTGAGGGGCAGACGGTTGCGCTGATCCTGCTGGACCTCAGCACGTCGTTCGACACCGTTTCCCATAAGCTACTCCTTTAAAGATTAGAGGTATGTGGCATCAGGGGAAACACACTGCCTTGGATGTCATCCTTTCTATCCGCATGGAGCTTTCAAGTCGCACAGCAATCCTATCGCTCAAAGAGCATTCCCCTACCCCAGGGTGTCCCACAGGGATCGATTCTGAGTCCCACTCTATTTAACCTGTACGTGGGACCGCTCGCTGAGCGAGTGGAAGAGCATAAGGTGTCCATTGTGTCATATGCTGATGACACACAGCTAATTGTAATGCTGTCTCAAGACAGGGAACAGGCAGCAATTCGTTTCTCTAAGTGTCTAGAAGAACTAGCAGCATGGATGTCTAATCATTGCCTGAAGCTTAATGGGTAAAAAACGGAGGTGATGGTCGTGGGTAAGGCCCCTACCATTTGGTCATCAGCCTGGTGGCCCGAGACACTGGACCAAACACCCACCCCGAAATCAGAAGTAAAAAACCTCGGAGTATGGTTTGACTCCGAACTGGCATTTGACAGCCAAATTCGAAAAGTAGCAGGCAAATGCTACGGGACCATGAAAATTCTGAGAAAGATTCTTGACCTCCTGCCGTCTAATGTGAGGAAAACCATAGTTCATGCCGTGGTAACCTCCCAAATGGACTATGGCAATGTACTATATCTAGGTGCTACAAAGAAAGGGCTGTCAAAATTGCAGACGGTGCAAAATGCGGCGGCTCGCCTGGTACTAAGCCTCCCGAGAAGAGCCTCTGCAAAGAAAGCTCTGGCTGAATTACATTGGCTGCCAGTGGAGGAAAGAATCGTGTTCAAGGCAATGTGCCACTGTCACCGTATCCTATCAAAAAAAGGCCCACGGTACCTGCAACCACTGTTAACACAGTACATACCAGGCCAGAATTTAAGATCCAAGGGTAGGGCATTGGTGACGGTACCAAGAATTTTTAAAGCTAGAAGGGGGGAACGCTCCTTCAGATACCTCGCAGCAAAAGCATGGAACACTCTACCAATGGACCTAAGAACGGAACAATGCGAAACTAGATTAAGACCTGGTTATTCTTAACAGCACACTAAACACCGAAACAGAGTGTGTTATGCAATTGCCTCCCGAATCCTTTCAGAGCGACCGCTCTAGCGCGGGGACACACCGGTGGTGTAACCATGCACTCTATAAATGGCTAAACTAAACTTGTGCCACCCTGAGTGGCCCAAGTAAACTAATGTCAGCAGGCCTGCCATTGCAGACTGCAGGAACAGTGTTCACTGATCCAATTTGACTTTGTCCTCACCATATGTGACAAAAGTCCCAGCTCTGCTTTTAATATAAGTCAGTCACCCCTACACCAGGCCTCTTGAGCTCAGGACGCAGGGTGCAGTATACTAAGAGTGTAGACATGTGCAATGCAAGCTTTAATATCTCTATAGTGACTTTACCATTAAAGTGCACTGTAAGTGATAGGCGGTCAATAGGATAACATTGGACTAGTACCCAGGCATACCCGGGTTGCAAGCTCCCTTATGTTACCACCTACATATGATGAGTTTGGTGTTAAACAACTTGCCTTCTCTCCCCTGACACAAACCTTGTGTCAATGGAAGGCTGCCATGCACCCAGGTGGCTACCTTAGAGGCTGCCCACCTGGTTACCCCAGCTAACATGTACTTTGGCTGGCAGGCCCAGATTCTCCCACCCCAGCTGCCACCAAGACAGAGTTCTGACCTCCCACCATGTAGTATGCACACTCTCAGGAGGTAGAACAAAGGCTTAGGCAGGATGGAGGTCACACCTCCCTCCCCCTGAGTGGGCTAGTGAAGTGAGACATCAGAACGGAGAGCTTTAAAGGCTCTTACCACCTCTGATATGCAAGAAGGAATGGAAGACAAAGGCCTCCCCCTGCCCCCAGGTGTGCTGGATCCAGGCAAGGCAAGAAATTAGGTATACTGGAGGTCTGCACCTCCAAGAAGGCTGGCTACACCCCTAAGGGTTGGCAGTGGATCTGCACATTTAAATTGGACTTCTGCCATCTTTAGGAGGGCAGAAATAGTGGGTTCTGGGTAGGTAAAGTGACCCACACCACCGGATGTGGTCATCTCAGGGGCAAATTAGCTGTAGGAATTAGCTGCCCATCATCTTCTAGCTCCCACACCCCTAACTCCCTGAAATCCAGGATTTAAGGGACACCCCTGACACCAGAACCTCAGATCTAACTGACATACTTCAAGGAAGGACAGCAAGAAGACTGTTTTCACTGACAACAACACTTTTCCCTGACACAAAGGAAGAAGGGATTCTGGGTCCCTGTGGCACCATTACTTGAGCAACTTTTCTCTATGGCCAAAACTCGGCACTCCCTGGCAGACGGACCCCTGTGAGACCAGAAGCAGTTTCAGACTCCCCAGGACTGGTGGAACTAGTCCCCTGCAAGTTGCAGGTAAAACAACGTGCCCCTGAGTCATACTTGAAAGCAAGGGAAAATTAATTTTTGAGGGCCGTACATAAAATAAAATTATAGATGAGTAAAAAGTGAATTACGGGTGTGTTTTTCACTTCAGGATTCGCTCCCGTTGTCTATTTGATATCACTCAAAACCTCTCAGTAAAAAACATTCTCGTAATTCACTGTTTCCCATCATTAATTCTATATATTCTATATGTTATGAACTGTTGCTACTGCATAGCAGTGAATTACCACATATAGACTCTGCTGTAAACGATAGAGGCTTCATATGGAAGCCATGCATAACATACAAAATCTCTAAAAAAGCACAGCTCAAAATCCAATAATGTATGTTTGAAAATAGGCTCTGAAAAGACTTGGGATAGACTGGATTGCCTGACCCGTAAGGAATATCGGCAATTATTACATAAAGAGGGTGACAGGTCAGGGAGATTGCTCACGTGGTTGCTAAAACGTGAGCTCCCACCCCCGATGATTCTAGCACTGCGTCGCCCTGAGGGGGGGAATGGCTAACACGCAGGTCGGCATCAACACAGTATTATATGCTCACCTGGCTGGCATCTACCGCGAGACTGTTGGAAGCGGTGGGTCTGAGGGGGGTGACTTCCTTCGGGGTGTCCCACTCCCGCAACTTACGGACCAACAGAGAGACGAGCTGGAGGCAACACTCCAGTTGGGTGACTTGCAGGAAGCCCTACGGGGTATGGCCCAGTGCAAAGCGCCTGGCCCGGATGGAATGCCCGTCGAATTCTATCAAGCATATGCTGATATTCTCCTTCCGCGCTTACTGGACACCTTGCGGGAGGCTAAACAAGTTGGAGTTCTTCCCTCATCCATGCGAGAGGCTCAGATTGTCATGCTCCCCAAGCCTGATAAAAACCCTGAAGATCCGGCTGCATATAGACCCTTGTCCATGCTGGGAGTAGATGTGTGAGAAGTTGGCCTGGTATATGCTGTTCACTAATTAAAGTGGACACCTTGCACCAGAACAATTCGACTCTTATGGTAGATAGGTTTAAGACAACCTTTATAGAAAGCTATCCTAGTGGTAGCTGTGGAGAGCAGCCTTCAGGCTAAGTCTTGAAGGAATGTAAAGCAGCTTGTTTTACCACACAATCTCTTGAATCACCAAATGAAAAGACACCACACAGGTATATATATCAAATATATATGATATTTATTAATAAACACTCTCTACTAATCTCTTTATGAGATTAGAGGTCAGGAACATATGTACAAGTCAAATGTTATCACAATAAGTTTAGCACAATCGAATATCACAATCTTAGTTTGCTAGACCTAGGTCTAGGGCATCTAGAATCGAGGGACCCCCAAGAACCACCCCAGGTAGTTGTAGGAGACCCACAGGGGACGGACGCGGTGACCTGGCACCGGTGCGAGTCCTGTGCGAGTCTATGCACTCAGACGCGATTGAGATATCAATGTTAAAGGTCCCTTGCGTGTTCGAGGCGAACACACCGATCGGTCCTTGTACGAGTCGAAGGACGCGGTCACAGATAGAGATGCAAGGGAGATGGACGCACTGTGTCTAACACAGACGCGAACCTTGTGCGAGTCAGTGCAATGGAGATCTCAGAGTTACAGGCCCTTTGTGTGTTCGAGGCGAACACCGATCGGACTCAGTACGAGTCGAAGGATACAGTTTTAGATAGTGTTACAAAGGAGATGGACGCGGTGTGTCTAACACAGACGCGAACCCTGTACGAGTCAGCGCAATTGTCGCACTTAGAAAGTTAGAGTTTTAGGACACTTCTAGGGAAGCTACAAGCAAGTCACTTACAGGGTAAGTAGTTCTAGGGCCCACACCCACAGGAGCACTGTAGTGCTGAAGTTACCTCACCCAGGGGAGCCGGGTGCATAGGTGTTCTTTGGTGTCGGGTCGCGGCGTCGTTTTCAATGGGAGCCAGTGAAGACTTGCTGCTTGCGGCGACAGGAGAAGTGTCCGGAGGAATCCAAGCCTGGATTCGGAAGATGGAAGACCTGAAAGCAGAGGGGACAGTGTTCAAAGTCACTTGGCAGTGACTCGGGGCAAGGAAGATGGATGCCCACCGTCGTCGCAAGATTCAGGTCGTTCGCAGTTGCCTTGACTCTTCAGCCACGAGGACCAGGAGATGTCGACGATGACCAGGAGCTGGATTCGGCGTGTCACACGATGTCTGCAGCTTACTGCAGTATCGGCGACTCGATCAGAGCCAACAAGCCTTGGTAACAGCAAGTCTTGGGGAAAGTGTGAAGAGGCAATGGCGCAGACCAGCAAGGTCTGGGGGACTCACCCAGCAAGGGTAAGTCAGGGCAGGCCTGGAGCAACAAGGGGAGCCCTTTGGTTTCTTTAGAAAGTCTTCGGGGGACCAACAAGCCGGCTGGCAAGGGATCGCGAAGATGCCTTGGAGGATTCACTCACAGGGGCCCACGGTCACTCGGGACGTGGTAGGCCTCTGATCTTGGGAGGGATTCCTGCTGGAGGTGGGGACCACGCGTGGTCCAAAGCACAAGTTCGTGGAACGTTGTGAAGGGGTTGCACTCGACAATAGTGCACGGTACCCAGGGGTCGCGGTTCCTCATTACTCTTGGGGTCCACTGGCCTCAGCTTCGCTGGGGACTCACGATGGCCTTTGAGAAGTCAGGAAATCTACTTCTTGGGCTGCAGGGACTTCGGACTCTGGCGGGAGTGGCGTAGTTTGCGACCGTCGTTTGTAGTTTTTGGTGCCTGCCAAGCAGGGGAGTCACTCCTTGACTCCAAGGGAGATTCTTCAGTCTTCCAAAGGTAGTGGAATGTCGAAGGTCCGGGATTCTTCTTGTAGAGCGTCGTCCAGGGAAATCTATGGTGCAATGCACAGGTTCCCCCTCTTATACTAAAAGAAAGGGAGGGACTAGATCTATGACCCTACCTATGGGAGGGTCAGAGGAGTGGGTGGCTACACCCACTTCCCTTTGTCCAGTTTCACGCCAGAGCAGGGGCAGGTAGCCCCTGAGCCGGTTTGAACTGGCATATGCACAGAGGAGCCTTCTGCTCCCCAGTGCAGGACTTCAAAGCACTCTAAGAGTGCACCCACCCAGCCACAATACACTAAACCCTGTCTGGAAGGTGGTCACACCCCCTTGGGACAGGATATCTATTGTTGGGCTTCCTCCACTGCGAGTGTTGGTCATCAGCAGGAGGGCAGCCCAGTGTCTGTGACTGGTGGCATCCATTTTGTGATGCCAGGGCTCTGCAGGATTCTACCGCGTTGCCACAGTAGGTACATGTCTATCCCTCTAGAAGGGTGGAATGCTACCCCCGCCGCCAGGACTGGCGGGGGGTAGTATTCCAAGATGTTTGACACCAAACACGACATGTTTCGATGCAGCCATTCCAAAGTTAGCATTGTACCGCGAGGATATAATGCACTTAAAAGTATATGGTTTAATCGCATCCACAAACAGCACCAGAGAATGGACTCTGAGAGCTGCAGAGGGGCCCTGCTCAGGCAGAGGCACCCCCTCACATAGAAGCCAAGCACCCTGCCCTCAGGATTGATAGGGCCTGCCTTAGGGGTGACTGATAGGTTTATATGTGTGTGTAGGAGAGATATAGGGAACCTATATCTCAGTGAGGAGTGCTAGCACCACCTCACCCAGGCTGCAGTAGCAGGCCTGTGGTGTCAGATTTAGTCTGCTTCCCAGGGGTGGCATAATACATGCTGCAGCCCCTGGTAGGCCTGTGAAGTACCTATGCCCTTAGTACCTAAGGTACCATATACTAGGGACTCATAAGGTACCACAGTATCCAATCACTAGTGCACCTAGAGTGCACTCCAAGTCGTTTAAAGAGAAAGCAGATAGGCTGGGGACCTGAATAGCAGGTTCCCAGCCAAACTAAGTCAAAAACCAACAAAACACCAGGAAAAAAGTGGGGGCAACCATGTAGTCAGATTCCACCTTCCTACATAACCCCCCAAACGAAAGGAGATGAGGCTAACCTTGTC
Source organism: Calotriton arnoldi (assembly GCA_963921515.1). Lineage (NCBI taxonomy): Eukaryota > Metazoa > Chordata > Amphibia > Caudata > Salamandridae > Calotriton > Calotriton arnoldi. The sequence continues at coordinate 650,633 of CAWUFW010008672.1, forward strand.
CAGGTGAGCCTGTATTTACTGAGTGGCCATATAAGGAAGTACCTGCACTAGCATGGTTACCCCCTGTCTTATGGTCCACTAAGTTATCCCTCACCCTAAGGGTATGAGAGGGTCTCCACCATGGGGAATTACTACCTGTGGGGTGTTTTGGTAAAGGACAAGGCTGATGAGGTGTCTGAGCAGGGAAGTGAGACCCTAGGGAAGTTGGTCTCAGTTTCCTCAGATCACTGGACACCATGTATGCCTGTCTTTCCATGACTGAGCTGCACTTTGCTCTAAGGGTCAACCTTTGGCTGCCTACAGCTGGGGGTTGGGTCCCTTTAGGCGGAACACTGGAGGGACATGGCAGGTTTGGAACCTTTGGTTCCAGGTTTGCCCTTGCCTAACAGAGTCCTTCTGGGGAAGGTCCCTACACAAAGGTATGGGGGATCCCTCAGTGTGTGGAGGAATTTTCACCTAACTAGGGCTACTAGACTGAGTGCCCCTAATCTGCTGATGGGGAGGTTCCTCTGGACAGGGGGCCCTGTGGGGTCCACTGACCTCCCTGACCTCTGCAGCCCTGGGCTGACTGAGGCCAGGGTAGAGAGGGGCAGGTTACCTGCTCCAGACTGGGTACCACCTTGGAAGGGTCCTCTGCCATCAGGGGTGGGGCCAGGCCAGGCCTGACTACCTCTGGGGCAGTTCCTTCACTAGGGGTAGGATCAGTTCCCTGAGGAGGCTGACCCTTACCTGCTGTCTGGGGGAAGGAGACTTTTCTTCAACCCCTGTGCTCTCTTTGGGGGAGAGTGGGCCATTCTTCCAGGCTCCATCTCTCCAGCATTTCCTGGGCTGGGGCTGTGGCCATCACCGCCCCACTAGCTTTTTCAGGGACGCCTAGCATCTTCAGATGGGTTTGGTGTTCAACTTCAGCCCAGGCTGAAATTTCCAGATCATTGCCCATCAGGCAATCTACAGGCAAGTTGGGGGACACTGCCACTCTTTTTGGGCCTGTGACCCCTCCCAGCTGAGATTGACTATGGCCATGGGGTGATCTGTCCTGACACCATCAATGTTGGTCACCTGGTATTTAAACTCAGGTAAAAGCTGGTGAGGGGGACTAGTTTCCCTGCCACCATGGTGACACTAGCCCCTGTGTCCCTGAATGCCACAGCCTTCTGACCATTAATCATTGGCTCCAGTCTGTACCTGCCCAATGCAATGGGACCCATGGTAAAGGTGGCAAATCCTATACCACCATCAGAGTCTGAGGAGTCTGTTGAGGGGGACCTGTCTAAACGAGGGCCCACCTCTGTTCCCCTTGCAAAAGCACCTAAGTTTTTGGGTGCACTACTCCCAACTGGAGGATTACTACTGGTAGTACCAGGAGGGGTGGTAGTAATAGCTGGAGGAACAGTTGCTTTATTGCCAATCCTGGGGCAACTGGGCTCAGTTTTCCAGTGTCCAGGCTTTTTACAGACATGGCAATATGGTTTCTTTTCAGGAGAGGAAGGAGTTTGGGACCCACCCCCAGAAGAGGACTTTTGGGGCCCTGTAGTGGACTTATCCTTAGATTTATCCCCACCTTTCTCTTGGGACTTGGTAGAATCTTTCTTCTGGTCACCACCCTGATTCTTAGGCCTCACCCTGGTTCTGACCCATTTGTCTGCCTTCTTTCCCAATTCTTGGGGAGAGGTCAGATCAGAGTCCACCAGGTACTGGTGCAAAAGCTGGTTTTGACAATTATTAAGGATCTGCTCCCTCATAATCAAATTGTACAATCCTTTGAGATCAGTAACCCTACTGCCAATCAGCCAACCCTCCAGAGCCTTGGTTGCACAATCTACAAAGTCAGTCCAGTCCTGAGTCTGTGCCTTCTGGGTGTCTCTGAACTTCAACCTGTACTGCTCAGTGGTTAAGCCAAACCCATCTATCAGTGCACTCTTCAGGATTTCATAGTCATCAGCATCCTCTTCTCTAACAGTGAGGAGCTTGTCTCTACCTTTATCTGAAAAGGAGAGCCACAAGATTGCTGCCCACTGCCTTTGGGGGACCTGTTGTACTCTACAGGCCCTTTCCATAGCAGTTATCCACTTGTGGATATCATCCCCACTCTGGTAGGGAGGAACAACCTTGCTCAGGTTCCTATGGTCTGGAATATATTCTCTGCCTCTAGGGACACTGTTGCTGCCACCAAGGGGTTCTAACCCCTCTCTTCTAGAAGCTCTCTGGATCTCCAGGGCTTCTCTATCCAGTGCCAACTGCTTGGTTCTGAGGGCAACTCTTGCTTCCTCATACTGCAGCAGTTTGCACATTCTTTCAGAGGAGGTCTCTCTTATGGGAAAGTATGAGTTCCTCTGGTGGACAAATTCTCTGCCAGAGTGATAAGAGTGGTCAGACTCCCTGGAAGGGGACCTATGCCTCTCCTCCACTCTGTCAGCTCTCTTAGGGAGAATTCCTCTGTCCTTTTCAGGCCCCTTGAGGCCTGGCCCTTCAATCACAGAGTCCTGGTCATTCTGATTTTCATCATCTGACCCAGATACTGTAATTGACCCACCTACTGATTCAGACTCATTAGCTCCTAGAGCCAATCTAAGATCATCTGCTGTCAGCAGATCTATCAGGTGTAGGGCTGAGGGACTCTGTCCTAGCCTCAGGTGTCTTTCAACACACATGGCTCTCAAGTCAGAGAAAGCTATGTCCTTATACTGAGGCTGAGTGGATCCACTGGTTCCACCCTTTAAGGACATTCTAGTGTTGTGCAGTGTTGTACTACCTACACTAGTTTGTGGCCTACTGATACTAGCTTGAGCTGTGTGCTATCCCTTGGCACACAGCTCTAAGTTCAGTAGAACTTATTGATACTAAGCTTGACTTTATATGTACCTTAAGTACCTATAGTGGTTTTCAGTTAGTAATTCAAATAGAGATTTTCTGGTAAAACAATAGCAAGCTGGAATCCCACCGCTGCCACCAATGTGAGAAGTTGGCCTGGTATATGCTGTTCACTAATTAAAGTGGACACCTTGCACCAGAACAATTCGACTCTTATGGTAGATAGGTTTAAGACAACCTTTATAGAAAGCTATCCTAGTGGTAGCTGTGGAGAGCAGCCTTCAGGCTAAGTCTTGAAGGAATGTAAAGCAGCTTGTTTTACCACACAATCTCTTGAATCACCAAATGAAAAGACACCACACAGGTATATATATCAAATATATAGGTATTTATTAATAAACACTCTCTACTAATCTCTTTATGAGATTAGAGGTCAGGAACATATGTACAAGTCAAATGTTATCACAATAAGTTTAGCACAATCGAATATCACAATCTTAGTTTGCTAGACCTAGGTCTAGGGCATCTAGAATCGAGGGACCCCCAAGAACCACCCCAGGTAGTTGTAGGAGACCCACAGGGGACGGACGCGGTGACCTGGCACCGGTGCGAGTCCTGTGCGAGTCTATGCACTCAGACGCGATTGAGATATCAATGTTAAAGGTCCCTTGCGTGTTCGAGGCGAACACACCGATCGGTCCTTGTACGAGTCGAAGGACGCGGTCACAGATAGAGATGCAAGGGAGATGGACGCGCTGTGTCTAACACAGACGCGATACTTGTGCGAGTCAGTGCAATGGAGATCTCAGAGTTACAGGCCCTTTGTGCATTCGAGGCGAACACCGATCGGACTCAGTACGAGTCGAAGGATACAGTTTTAGATAGTGTTACAAAGGAGATGGACGCGGTGTGTCTAACACAGACGCGAACCCTGTATGAGTCAGCGCAATTGTCGCACTTAGAAAGTTAGAGTTTTAGGACACTTCTAGGGAAGCTACAAGCAAGTCACTTACAGGGTAAGTAGTTCTAGGGCCCACACCCACAGGAGCACCGTAGTGCTGAAGTTACCTCACCCAGGGGAGCCGGGTGCATAGGTGTTCTTTGGTGTCGGGTCGCGGCGTCGTTTTCAATGGGAGCCAGTGAAGACTTGCTGCTTGCGGTGACAGGAGAAGTGTCCGGAGGAATCCAAGCCTGGATTCGGAAGATGGAAGACCTGAAAGCAGAGGGGACAGTGTTCAAAGTCACTTGGCAGTGACCCGGGGCAAGGAAGATGGATGCCCACCGTCGTCGCAAGATTCAGGTCGTTCGCTGTTGCCTTGACTCTTCAGCCACGAGGTCCAGGAGGCGTCGACGATGACCAGGAGCTGGATTCAGCGTGCCCCACAATGTCTGCAGCTTAGTGCGGTGTCGGCGACTCGATCGGAGCCAACAAGCCTTGGTAACAGCAAGTCTCGGGGAAAGTGTGAAGAGGCAATGGCGCAGACCAGAAAGGTCTGGGGGACTCACCCAGCGAGGGTAAGTCAGGGAAGGCCTGGAGCAACCAGGAGAGCCCTTTGGTTTCTTTAGAAAGTCTTCGGGGGACCCACAAGCCGGCTGGCAAGGGATCGCACAGACGCCTCGGGAGGATTCACTCACAGGGGTCCACGGTCACTCGGGACATGGTAGGCCTCTGATCTTAGGAGGGATTCCTGCTGGAGGCGGGGACCACGCGTGGTCCAAAGCACAAGTTCGTGGAACATTGTGAAGGGGTTGCGCTCGACAATAGTGCACGGTACCCACGGGTCGCAGTTCCTCGTTACTCTTGGGGTCCACTGGCCTCAGCCTCACTGGAGACTCACGATGGCCTTTGAGAAGTCAGGAAATCCACTTCTTGGGCTGCAGGGACTTTGGACTCTGGCGGGAGCGGCGTAGTTTCCGACCGTCGTTTGTAGTTTTTGGTGCCTGCCAAGCAGGGGAGTCACTCCTTGACTCCAAGGGAGATTCTTCAGTCTTCCAAAGGTAGTGGAATGTCGAAGGTCCGGGATTCTTCTTGTAGAGCGTCGTCCAGGGAAATCTAGGGTGCAATGCACAGGTTCCCCCTCTTATACTAAAAGAAAGGGAGGGACTAGCTCTATGACCCTACCTATGGGAGGGTCAGGGGAGTGGGTGGCTACACCCACTTCCCTTTGTCCAGTTTCGCGCCAGAGCAGGGGCAGGTAGCCCCTGAGCCGGTTTGAACTGGCATATGCACAGAGGAGCCTTCTGCTCCCCCAGTGCAGGACTTCAAAGCACTCTAAGAGTGCACCCACCCAGCCACAATACACTAAACCCTGTCTGGAAGGTGGTCACACCCCCTTGGGACAGGATATCTATTGTTGGGCTTCCTCCACTGCGAGTGTTGGTCATCAGCAGGAGGGCAGCCCAGTGTCTGTGACTGGTGGCATCCATTTTGTGATGCCAGGGCTCTGCAGGATTCTACTGCGTTTCCACAGTAGGTACATGTCTATCCCTCTAGAAGGGTGGAATGCTACCCCCTCCGCCAGGACTGTCAGGGGGGTAGTATTCCAAGATGTTTGACACCAAACACGACATGTTTCGATGCAGCCATTCCAAAGTTAGCATTGTACCGCGAGGATATAATGCACTTAAAAGTATATGGTTTAACCGCATCCACAAACAGCACCAGAGAATGGACTCTGAGAGCTGCAGAGGGGCCCTGCTCAAGCAGAGGCACCCCCTCACATAGAAGCCAAGCACCCTGCCCTCAGGATTGATAGGGCCTGCCTTAGGGGTGACTGATAGGTTTATATGTGTGTGTGGGAGAGATATAGGGAACCTATATCTCAGTGAGGAGTGCTAGAACCACCTCACCCAGGCTGCAGTAGCAGGCCTGTGGTGTCAGATTTAGTCTGCTTCCCAGGGGTGGCATAATACATGCTGCAGCCCCTGGTAGGCCTGTGAAGTACCTATGCCCTTAGTACCTAAGGTACCATATACTAGGGACTCATAAGGAACCACAGTATCCAATCACTAGTGCACCTAGAGTGCACTCCACATCGTTTAAAGAGAAAGCAGATAGGCTGGGGACCTGAATAGCAGGTTCCCAACCAAACTAAGTCAAAAACCAACAAAACACCAGGAAAAAAGTGGGGGCAACCATGTAGTCAGATTCCACCTTCCTACAAGATGCTAAAATATTGGCCAAGATTTTGGCCATAAGACTAGGGAGAGTGGTGACCTCACTGGTCCATGAGGACCAATGTGGTTTCATACCAGGGAGAAGAACGCATATGAATCTACGTCGCTTGTCGCATGTCCTACACTCGGTGGCAGATTCGGACTTCAGGGCGGCAGTAGTCACCCTGGATATTGAAAAAGCCTTTGATACCCTGCGGTGGGATTACCTCTGGGAAGTACTGAGGAGAATGGGATTTGGTAGCGAATAAATAGCCTGGATCAAATTGTTGTACTGCAAGCCAAGGGCCAGAGTGCAGAACGGAAGATCTGTGTCAGAAGTTATAGAGATAGGAAGGGGCACTAGACAGGGGTGTCCATTATCCCCATTGCTCTTTGCTTTGGCCAGGGAGCCTCTGACGGTGTGATTGTGAAGAGATATGGAGCCCTGGGGTATAACGGTGGATGGTCGTACGCATGTGGTCTCGATGTACGCAGACGATGCCCTTCTCTATATCAGGGACCCAGAAGAGGCGATCCCGGCAGTTTGGGACATACTAGATTCGTTTGGATCTTTCTCTGGCCTCCGTATTAATTCCCAGAAGACTATGCTGTTCCCTCTCGCGGCCTTAGCGAAGGTGACACGTCGAGATCTCCCTGCTGTTGGCATGGACTGGAGGTGTGATCGATTCCGTTACCTTGGTATACAGGTTGCCCATCAGCTGGAACCCCAGTTTGAATTGAACATGGGGAGGGTCCTCACAGGGTTACGGGCATCGATAGCGTTCTGGAATAGGTTGCCGTTGTCGGTTATGGGGAGAGTGGCAGTCTCCAAGATGGTGCTCCTGCCTCGCTGTCTCTATGTGCTCCAGAACTCCTTCTGTAAAATTCCTAAGTCTACGTTTGATGCTTTGAATGGCCTCTTGGTCTCCTTAGTGTGGGCTGGTAAACGGAGCAGGGCCAGGCTGGAAACGCTCAAGTTGGACATGGAGGGGGCGGTCTGTGGCTGCCGGACCTTTGATTATATTACATGGCTGGATTATTGCAATATGCCGCGCAATGGTGCATGGGGGTACGAACAGTCGAGACGGACCTCCTAGGGAGATGGAATGAGGGGATGCAACTACAACGGTTTTTAATGATGGGCTCAAAGGTCCCTAAAGACTGCCCGCACATAGTTCGGCGAGTTACGGAAGTTTGGGAACAGGCAGTGGTAATAGTTCTTCGTAAGGCTCCGTACGCTAAAGCACTACCCCTCCGTTGGTTGAAGGGATTTCAGAATATCCAGGAGACCATGGACATCTCGAGGTGGCATGAGGGGGATGTGAGTCAGCGGGAGATCTGTATCAGAATGAGACGTTCATGACCTTTAGTGAGGCTCAGGACTGGTTCCAAGTGCCGCCGGGGCCTTTTTTACAGTACGCTAAAATATCGCGCACTGTGCGGGAGATGTGGACCACCTTCCCGGACGAGCCGAAGGAGTCCTGTACGTTGATGATAATGCTGGACCCAGGCTCTAGCATGGGTCTCATCTCGTGCATATATAAAGCGCTGAAGGAGGATCGAGGATCCAACCTCGGCACGCTCCGTGCGAGGTGGGATGATGACTTGCCAGTCCCACTGACCGATGGTGAGTGGAGGAGAGCGCTGGCACAGGTAGCAGCTGCAACAAGTAATGCGCGGTTCAAGCTTATTCAGTTTTATTATTTACACCGCAAGTATTTGACTCCACAGCGCCGTGCACGATTCACACCAGGGTTGTCCTCTTCATGTCCGCGCTGTGGCGTGGACCCCGCCACGTTTATACATATGACCTGGAGCTGTTTATGACTCCGACAATATTGGACCCAGGTGGTGCAATCCCTTCGCACAGCAACAGCGGTGCGAATTGAACTCTATAAAACATTGCATCCTGGGGGTCCTTCCAATACCCAAGAAGGGGACTAGGATGCGATACAAATTCGCACTATTAGGACTGGTTCTAGCGAAACGGCGAAACGGCGAATAGCGATCCACTGGATACATCCTGCCCCCCCCACATGGGACAGATGGAAGGATGATTTGCGTGAGTGGGGTGTGGCTGAGGAATGTCGTCTTAAAGTAGTACGAACTGATGAGAATGCAGAGAATGATATTTTGGAATGGGGCCAAATGTTGACTGCAATGTCTGCAGTAATAACGCAAAATGAGGAGGGTGTCACGCGCAGTTCACCATCCACCCAGCCCACACCGCCACCCGATGCAACAACAATGTAAGTACCCTCTCGCACCATATTTTACGTGTATTATAGACTAGCCACAGGTACACTGCCAGATTGACCTTATCAGGAACCAGTAATTCTTGCCAGTCGCTGCCAGGGGGAGGGATGGGACAGCGGTGGGGGAATATTGTCCCTCTTGATTATTGTTATTATTATTGTATTATTGTATACATGTTTGAGCGCTCGTTCAAAATGCACTGCTCTTAGAACCCATTCGACTCACGGGTAGTGAGGGCAAAGGAAAAATGGATGTCATGTCATTATTTTATTGCAACGACACAATTGTTGAAATGTAGATGTATGTGCATGACAACTGTTACGGATATCCTTGGTGCAGTGCTTGATAAAAAAATAAGTTTAAAAAAAAAAAAATAGGCTCTGAAATGACTTTAGATAGCACAGACAAAGTTAGTCTATGGTTACAAACTGAAACCAAAAAATACCCTGAAATTGGACAGTTATATTTAACCGAGCATAGCACAACTCGCGCCCTGACATGAAAACCATCCCTCACCGACCTAAAGCACAGCTCACGATCATGATATACATGCCAATAAAAATAGAAATTAACAAACCAACAGCATTACTTAGAAACACATAGCCAAACAAAGGATAATGTATCCATGTAAATATCATCCCTAATGACACTGGTAAGGTGATATGTAATGTCACCAGTGATGCCACCAATGTCATTTATAATCACTTCTGTCACATCATGTCTGAATTCTGGCCTCCCTTGTTATTGTGTGACCAAAGTCCAGGCATAGAGGGCTCTGGAGGCAGGAATATTGAAATCAAATGGAGAGCAGTGCATCATTTTTGCATTATAGAGAACCAGCCGTATGCAAATCAGACTCTGCTACAGTAGGGTCCGTGCTGGTCATGCTGCGTCGTCAGTGAGGTAAAGCTATATTTCTATGGCTTTGTGAGCGCAGGACCCACCTTTGGGCATATACCTGATGCACTTATGGCATTAGAGACTGAGGACATCAAAAAAGTGATGGACTGCAATGTGACCCTGAGTATACAGTGGCTGAGATCAGTTCAGGCATCCCCCCCTCACTTTTTTTGTTTTCCTCACCGCAACACCCTAAGTGCAAAATGTATTGGATGGGATGGATATTTAGAAGAACCACCAAATAAAACTACAACATCCTTGAGTAAAAATTAGGCTTCAGTCCATCAAATGTGGGTCACTAGACAACTATAAATGTTCAGGCACGTTATGCATGGTAGCAAATTTGAATTATAAACTGCACTTTCAACCAATCTGCATGACCATGATGAATTAGGCAAGACAGTGCTACAATATGTTTGATTGCCTGGGGCTTAACCTGGCAAATGACTCATTTGCAGCGTGGTGGTTTTAAAATCCAGGGTTAATATGAATGTGTTTATGGCCTTGATATAAGTGGATGCTGCACACAGTGCTCTTGGCATTCACAACGTATAGAACAGTAGTCCAAAACATTTCAGAATTCCAAAATCTATACCCTGTTATCGGGCTCTGCCAGGATTTTAAAGCTGGGCCCAAATAGCAAGATATCACAGCTCAAAAACGAATATTCTGGCCTGGATAAATGTGATTTAAAATACAAATAATACAGGGAGGGCCACTGTGATAGCATAGCACTGGGGTGTCCATCAGAGGTCCAGAATGGCAGGATCCGTGTCATGTTTCCAGAATAACGGCTGACCACGGACCTGATTACCAGTTGCGCAGTAATGGTGGGGGTATTCCTGAACCCAGAATGATCGCATCTGTGTGGTACCACACCACATTTAACATGCAATTAGGAGGTAATGGCCAGACATGGGGAACAAATTGCAGGATACAGACTTACTGAACATGTCTCATCATATTTTCTCCAGGTACCAGGGCCTTTACTGGGAACATACTGCACCTCCTTTTAGCATGTGGTACTGTGCCCAGGTGTTATCGCATAGAGCCGTCCTGGCTACAACAAAACAGCATCCCTTGCAAAGCCATTTTGGCTGAAAAGGGATTTTTCGGCCACAACATGATTACTCATCCACTTGTAATTAGGCCCTATGTAAATTAGTGCCATTGCACTCCATTGTAACTAACGTGATACTATCTGGTTAGCCTGAAAATCTGGCATGGATTTGGTGGCCCTGGTTATACCCCTAACAAGCTCCAACAAACCGCGATCTCACAGTAGTTTGGTCAGTATTGTTTTGGCCCAAAGGGCGGGCCCAGGTAAGTTAGCGGGTGTTTGTAACCGCTCACACTGAACATTTCCTCAAAGCTGACTTCTGCTTCAGCTTTAGCTTGCTTTTGCTGCGCTGAAGACTTTAAACTTATAAGTCCTGCTGCACAGCTTCTTTAAAATGTCATTTTATTACTTTTCTTGTAGTTTAAAGACTTATAGCTGTAAAGTCCATGTCCGACAACTTCTTTTCTTTCCTTTGCCGAAACCTTGTGATCCAGCTTGGAACACCCCAGACATTGCATCAGTGCATGTCTGATGTCTGCTAGGCACTTAGGGCCAAATTCATCAACACTTTGCACCGGGTTTGTGTCAACCGGTGCAAAGTGTTAGTTTTTGGATTTACTTTCCAGCTCAAAACCAGGAGCGGCCGGTGCAGGTAGGAGCGGTGTGGCGGGGTGAGGGGGGAACTCGACAGACGACAAGAAGGGAAAATGATTTCTTTAATTTTCCCTCGTCGTCTGTCAAGTCACCCCAACCCCTCCCCCCGCTCTTACCTGTACGGGCCGCTCCTACACAAAACATATTATACTCCACTTAGTAGCCCCAAAGTAATGCAAAGTACTGCTTTGTGCTACTTTGCTTCAAGGGGGCGTAACAATGGGTGGTAGATGGGTGTTCCCATGCAATCACCCATGTACATCTTTAGGTTAATGTCAAAAATGTATGCCTTCTTGAGGCAGGCATAATTTTAGAGAAAAGTTTTCTTTTCTCAATAGTACTTTGTACTGTGATGGTTCCTTTCCAGTACAAAGTCTATGCTTGACATCACTCACCTTGTAATATGGCACAAGGCTATCTGCATTGGTGCAATGCAGCCAGGGCCGGACTGGCCGTAGCGGGCACCGGGTGTTTCCCCGGTGGGCCGCCAGGGTGGGGGCCGGGTTTGGCCCCCTGGGGGGCCGTTTTTGTTACAGGGCAGTTCTTGCAGCATATCTGCAATATCGGCCCCTGTAACAAAATCGGCCGAAACCAGCCCTGGCAAATAGCTCGGCCGCACCCCCAACTCCCCCCCCCCCTAAATTCCCCTCCCCCCGGGGGGCCAGCCGAGCACTTTGCCAGGGCTGGTTTTGGTTCCCAGTCCGGCCCTGAATGCAGCCAACACAATGAGAGAGAAAAATAACGCTGTACCTTAATAGATATGGTGCTGTTCTACTCTCTCCCTTTTACACAACACAGCACAGCAACATTGGTTGCTTGAATTCTTTGTAAATTTGCCCCTTAAATAATTTAATTCCAATGTGACCCATATCTACTTTGTTATATTTACCACAGGGCTTTTCGAAGGAGAGCATTGATTTTGTGAGTCACATTTTGCCTTTGTGCTGGTAATACGCAGCATGTCACACAACACGAAAGCAAGCATGGGACAAGTGAAAGCTTCAGAATATGAAATAAGATGTGAATGACAACATTCCCACATTATGATCCATTGGGCATGCAGAGAATATCAATGAGGATTCTAGAAAGAAATAATTGGAACAGGAAACCACCTTGACATTCTTAGAACACCAAGGAAAGACCAGCTAAGAAAAAAGTGTGCAAAAATCTGATCAATACTTATATAAAATTATTGAACATGGCCTGGAGCAGTGACAATCCTTTCCGCGCACAATTTAGTTTAGGCAGACCTAATAAGCCAGTTGCTTCCTCCGGGCTACTTTATGAACAAGGTGACTGATTAATTAATGTGTAAGTTTCTACACACTGATGCAGGCCTTCTGGTACATCAGTGAAGGAGGTAAGAGAGCTAGTGTGGCAATACTATGCGTCATATAACGAGTCAATAGTTGCACATGACAATAGCCTGCATCCGGTAACTTTTGAAAATATATTTTTAAAGAATTTCTACTCATCTAACTTAGTTTTTCGAATGACTCAGTGAAGATGCCTGGTCTTGAAAAGCATAATGCTTTCTGTGTTTTCTCATATCTCTCTGGCGGGAAAACTATTTTGTGCAGATGGAATCTCCCAAATCACCACCACTTCCTGTGACATCTTACTGCCCCTAGGTATTACTCAGCCAACACAAATTTGTATCCATCAGTACACTGACAACACCCAACTACACCTAGAAGTATCGTCATCTCAAAGAACTAGGGGGCATATTATCAAGGACGGCGTTAAAATTATCGCCGCTTTAGCGGCAGAAAAGTGCCGCTAAAGCGGCGATAATGGGCTTGATAATATGCCCTTGAGAATTCCAATAGAAGCCCATGATCACAGCAGAACATGGGCTTCTATTGGTATTCTCTGGGCATATTATCAAGCCCATTATCGCCGCTTTAGCGGCAGTTTTCTGCCGCTAAAGCGGCGATAATTTTAACGCCGTTTCTTGATAATATGCCCCATAGTCACCCTATCACAGTCTAGAGAACGCAGATGATGATGCATAATATTCCAACGAGCATTGGCAGAGCCAATTGTTCTGGGATTGGCTGCCAGACTTTTGGCTTTGCCAATGCTTAGTTCGTTTTCCAGTGTTTTTTGTGAGCATTTTATTGCTGGGTGATCTACAGGATCCACCAGAATAAACAGTATTCAATGTCAAAAGCAAAAATGTTTTGGTTTCAAAAGCCCTCATTGTCAGGGCCGCCCCTGGCAGTGAAAGTAACTTTCTTTGTGTGCGGATGTGCTCATTGTCACTCATAGTCACTAATAGTGAAGTTAGCCATTGGCTAAAATGGCCTGACCTCATACCCCTGCTGGATGCTGCATTGAAGCACTCACTTGTAAAGCATGTTGTTTCGTGATATAGAATAATATTTAAAAAAATACAATAATAAATAAAATGAAAAATACAATTTGGGCTTCCTCATAAATTGTTTATCTCCTACGGATTCTACAGGTTTACAAACTAGGCCCTGAATTTCAGAGTGTACTTAGCAGTTGAGTCAAAGGGAAACGACAGAGGACTCCTAAACGGTAACGGCTATCATTTTCCAGTATACAGCATTTTGAATCAAGCAAGATATGTTTTGTATGCTCACTTTTGTTGCGGTTGTTCTTGTTTAAGTCTGTGTCGGCTGCCAGTGTATTATTTGAGCCCTTGAGTCTGTGTTGGACTAATAAGCAGAAGGGAATACAACAATAGCAGCCTGTAAACGTATATCCGCATCTGAGGAAACGGACACTCGACGCCATCCCCTGAGAACACAGACATTTTATGCAACGTCACAGCCGTGTTAAAAAAAAAAAACACATGGCACACAATTAGGAAACGCGGCGCTGTCTTTTTCAACAGAGAACGATAAATCACGTCCCATAAGAAAGGTAACGGAAGCAAAATCATTGACGTTGAATAACAAAGAAATCAGCCAACCGTTGCTGCTCCTCAGAAGCATTTTTTCATATTCGGAGAGTGTTTTATAAGCTTTTCATGCCCTTCTCTACTTACTGCGTCCCCTGTGATTAACAAAGGATTCACAACACCGCTTCTTACAGACTGCGGCAGAGGGCTCGGCTGAATATTGTGCTTTTTCCTAGTATCTGTGGAATGTCGTGCGTGCCTTCCTGGTATTCAGTGTGCGCTGGCGTTTTTTCTGAGCTCTTAGGGGCATATTAGCAAGACCCACGTTAAAATTATCGCCGTTTTAGCGGCAGGAAACTGCCGCTAAAACGGCGATAATGGGCTTGCTAATATGCGTTATAGAATTCCAATAGAAGCCCAGGTTAGATGTGCAGGACATCTAACCTGGGCTTCTATTGGAATTCCATAACGCATATTAGCAAGCCCATTATCGCCGTTTTAGCGGCAGTTTCCTGCCGCTAAAACGGCGATAATTTTAACGTGGGTCTTGCTAATATGCCCTGAGTTTCCTTCTGTTTTGTGAGAGGAAAGGACACTGTTCATCTGCAGCAGTACGAAAATAAGTGCCGGTAAGAGCCGATGAGTGACTGAAGACGAAGGGCCTGACAGTGCTGGCAATGACACCTTAGGACCTAAAGCAAACAAGAAATGTGGGCTCTATCTCCTGGTTTGTAGTTTAAAAAAAAACATGATTTGGGTTTTGTGGGCCCTCAGACCCTGGCGCCACTGCACCTGCCTAACGGCCAGAGCTGCCGACTTTAGAGCTGGGTAACCTGGTTGGAGTCTCGGCGTCAGCTCAACATCCCGTGATTCTGGGCAAATGACTTTGGGGCCTATTAGCAATAACCGGCGATAATTATCGCTAAGCGCATTTAGCGCTAGGATAATTATCGCCGGCTATCGCCGGTTTCTATCGCGGAGATAGCGTGCTATCAGCAACGCTTATCTCCAATGCGATAGAAACCCCTGCTGTCGCTGGAAAACAGTGCGATTATCGCTGGAAATCCAGCGATAATCGCACTGTGACCAGCGATAGCTTGCTGATAGGGCAAGGGGGATTTAGCCATGTAATCCACCTCAGTAGTATAAGGAGATACCATTCATCCCCATTCATGCCCTTAAAAGTGACAGGTCCCCCTCCGGTCCCCCCGCCCCTCGCTGTGTCCTTAAAAGTGACGCGTGTCCTTAAAAGTGACAGGCCTCAAACCCCTCACTGTGTCCTTAAAAGTGACGCGTGCCCTTAAAAGTGACAGGCCTCAAACCTCTCTGTGTCCTTAAAAGTGACATGTGGCCAGCTTGTCCAAGGGGGCGGTGCTAGGGGCGGGGCTGTTTCGGGAGCCACCAGCGAACCAGAGCCCTATGACGCCTCTAAGGCCTTGTTGATGTATAGATGGTACGCCCCCTTTTAGGAGCTGTTTAGGATACATATAAGGCATCCTTAAGAGCGTTGTACAGCAAGCAGCCGCCGGAAGACAAGAAGGTTCCCATAGCAAAATGAAGAGATACAACCCTCTTGTGAAGAGCCCTATGTGGGTTTGCTCCAACCCCCCTATCAGTAGATATTACCGCAGCTTAACAACGCTGGTAATGGACGAGAATGCTCAGCAAGAAACACCTAAGGATAGGGGCTGTGACCTTACTGGTTTTAGTAATAGCATGTGTCGGGGGGTGCAAAACCTCAATATCAAGGATTGCGTATGCCTGCTGTCTCCGGTTAAGGGCACCCCCAGCACGAGTGAGGGCTCTGGTAGCGGCAGCTTGTTTGCCGGCCCCAGTTTCGTGGATATGGAGGAATCTGAAGAGGCTGTAGCACCAGCTAACACAACCGTCTATGAAACCAAGGCCCTTCAGGAGGACCCGGATGCTGATGATGTTGTGCTGCAACCGTCGGGTACAGTCGCCGAAGATGTTGGGGCAACGCGGGACACTAGCGACTCTCAAGATTTCAGAACCGCAGCAGAGGCCGGTGAAAATGCAGAGGTTAGTAAAAAAATAAAAATGTTATGCTCGGTAGTTACAAAAAAAAAAAAATGCGGTATTTTATTTCTTCAGCTATTGGCATATCAATCTTTCTTTTTGTCCCTAGAACGTAACACCAGCAGGATGCACCTACTTCATAAAGCACTATGGTAAAGAGCCTGTAGCACCTCCTAACACCTCTGTCTACGAAGACATGGACCTTCAGGAGGATGCGGCTGCTGCGGAGGGCGTGTTGCAACAGCCCGGTACAAGCGTCGAAGATGACGGGGCATCGCAGGACATTAGCGACTCTCAGGATTTTAGAGCTGCCGCAGAGGGTTGTGAAAATATGGAGGTTAGTATGAAAATGTTATGCCCTTGTATCTATATAACGATGTATTTTATTTCTTCAACTAATGGGCTGTCAATCTTTTTTTTTTTGAACCCTAGATAGAAGCCCCAAAAAGAACGGCTGGAGCCTGGCGACCTGCAAAAGCGAACAATGTAATCTTTAATTGTCTGTGGTGTTCAAAACAGGCTGAAAGCTCAACGTGTCAAAACAGCGAGGGCTGCGACAAATGCGTATGCGGTTCTAAGAGCGCCGCGTGTGAAAAAGATGAAGATGTCGGATTGTCCTTCTTTGAACGGCGTGAAGTTAAGGGTTTCGCAGCGGCGGTAGTACTAAACTGTGTCAAACGTGACTATTACAGTCTTTGTCAAGGCCACCAAATAAGCGATCCAGAGCAGGCGGCTCACGAATGTTTGTGCGAATCATACAGAGCAAGAACAATACGCTATATTTGTGGCTTGTTAAACCCGTACAAGGTGTATAAGCTGCTAAAGGTGGTGTACGGCCTGAACCCTGAAAATAAACCTGTACACCCCGATATGTTGAGGATCTTAACAGCTGCACTCAATGAGATCCAATACGCCTATGACCCGAGCGTAAAACTACCTGAAATGCAGGAGATGTGCCCGACTCTTGATAGAAAGCTGCTACAAAGACTCGTAGAAAGGCGTATGTGTAACATGTATAAAAAAATAATCTCAGGGGGCTTTGGCCCCCGAAGACTATTTACCTAAGTTCTTATGTAATGTTACAGGATAGTGTGTATTTAGAACAAACAAGCGGAATGTTACAACGCAAGGTGGTTATGTGTTAATACGTACTTATCACGTTTCCTATGAAAATGTAAAGTATCTTTTGCTCAGGTTTTTGTAGTATTGTTTATCTGTTTTTTAATAAAACGCCCTTACACAAAACAATCGTCTTTCATTTCATTAATTGTACCGGATGCTATCATGTCGGGGGCTATGTTAAGAAAACTTTATTATGATACAAGAGGGGTTGGTAGCTTTGGAAGTGTCGAAGCCCTATACAGAAGGGCTGCAGATGAAAACGAGCCCGTGAGCAGAGACCTGGTCAAGACATGGCTATCAGGAGAGGAGGCGTATTCGCTCCACAAGCCGGCCAGAAGCCGTTTTAAGAGACGTCCTACAATCGTTAATGCTCAAATAGATTATCAGTGGCAAGCTGACATAATCAGCCTTCAAGATATAGCAGAACATAACAACGGCGTTTGTTATATATTAACAGTCATAGACGTACTGTCCAAGTACGCCTACGCAGAACCGTTAAGCGATAAAAGAGGGGCCAGCGCCACGGCCGCTTTTAAAGCCATCTTCGCGAAGGGCAGGGTTCCTCAAAAACTACAAACAGACGCCGGTAAAGAATTCTTAAACAAGACATTTCAGAAATTATTAAGCAACCACGGTGTTCAACATTTTGTAACACACACGGAGGTGAAAGCAGCGGTTGTAGAACGGTTTAACAGAACTTTAAAGTCTAAGATGTGGCGGTATTTTACGGCCAACAACACCTACAGATACGTGGATGTTCTACAGGCTTTTTTAGATGTGTATAATGCCAGTTATCACCGGACCATCAAAACATCACCCGCAGAGGTGACTCCTAGTAATTCTTTAGATGTTTGGCGAACGGTGTACGGGCATAATTTTGCTACAAAGGTGAAGAAACCTGTTTTTAAAAAAGGCACGCATGTGAGGATTTCAAAATTGAAAGGGGTCTTCACGAAGGGCTACCGCCAGACTTTTAGCGACGAGATATTTATAGTGGATAATGTGGAGCTTAAAGAAGGGCTGTATATTTACAGCTTAAAGGACTACGCTGGGGAAGCTGTATCGGGGGTGTTTTACAAGGAAGAGTTACAAATGGTACCTGATGATCCGAACAGGGTGTATAGGGTTGAAAAGGTTCTGAAAAGGAAAGGTAGGGGGCTAGCAGCCAGGCATATGTCAAATGGAGGGGATGGCCGGAGAAATTTAACAGTTGGGTGTTGGCCAGCTCCCTGAAGGGTGTGTGAGCTAAGGACCGTCTAAAATCCTCTAATAAGATGGAGACAGCCCCCTTTTATATCACCTTACCATCCAACGCTTCTAAGGGCATGTTCCCCGACAACCAGATTTCTAATTACACCGTGAAACTGGCTAAGCCTGTGGACCTGAAAGGGGATTGGGAGGTGGCCCTAACAGAAATTCAATACCCTAGAACATGGAATACATTCACACAGGCCGAGGCAAAGTTTTACATAAAGCGTGAGCAGGATCCAGTGAGCATGCACGAGAGCATTCCATACGGTTACTACCCAACCGTTATAAGTGTTGTCGATGCTGTCAACAAAGCCATAGCCAACCTCGAAGCATATCCGAATACGCATCTGTCATTAGATAACGTCAGAAGGAAGGTATTTCTTAAAGCACCAAGCCGTACCACGACGTTTAACTGCTCCGGTAAATTAAGAAGGGTTTTAGGCACCGTGCTGCATGCGAAAAGTCCGATGGAGCAGGATCACACATGCCCCGATATTAACGGTGGGTTCTATACGCTCTATGTGTATAGCGACATTGTAGAGGCCCAGAGGATCGGTGATACTTATTCACCGCTGTTAAGATGGGTCCATGTACAGGGTGAAAATAATACGATGGTTAATATTCAATTTAACAAGCCCGACTACGTCGCAGTTTCTAAAAACCATTTTGACACTATTTCAATTATGATCTACGATGATCAGTCTGAGCCGGTGGCCTTTAAATACGGGAAAGTTATTGTTAAGCTTCATTTAAGACCGAGACACGACAGCGGTTATTAACCAGGCATCATGGTGGTCGTGAAAACATACGGGGACCCGTCTATGTACAGGGACTATTACAGAAACCAAGCCGGATATGGAGGTCCGCCGTACTTTCAAGGGTCGCCGGTTATGTATGGGGCTGGTTTAGGGGGTTTCTTCAGGAGCCTGTTTAGAAGAGCTATGCCGTTCTTGAGAAGAGGCTATGAAATTGTAAAACCGCATGTTAAGACGGCTGCTACGAACATTGCCCATGATGTTGTTGGGTCTGTTACTTCGGCGGTTGCAGAGCGCATGAACAAACAGCCGCAAGAAGGAGCGGGTCTGTTGTACAAGCCGCGCGCGAGTGTTAAAAGGAAGCGCAGGCCTTCGAGACGCAGGGGTCCACCGGTCCCCTATAAAAAAAGGAGGAGTTCTTCAAAACGCCCTCAGAAAAGAAGAACTCCAAGACGGAAGAGAGCTGCGAAGAAGAGAAAGGGTTCTAAAGTCAATATTTTTTAAAGCCTCGTAAACTAAACCATGGCCTTCGTACACTGTGCATCTGGCGAGTGCGCCAAATCCGAGTTAGACTTGTTTACTCTAAAACCAACGCAGACAAGCATCGAAAACAGCTTCTTCATGGAGGTATCGCCTTTAGCCGCCTTGACACCGCTGGCCCCTATAGAGTTTTTTGTGTCAGGGTCCACGGATATGTATTTGGATCTCAACAACACGCTGCTGCATCTTATGTGTAAAATCGTAAAAGCGGATGGGTCCGACATAGCAGCAGACGCTCGAGTGGCAACGATCGCTTACCCCCTAGCGGCCATGTTTAATCAGGTGGACATCACCCTGGGCGATCGACTCATCACACAGAACGATAACATGTACGCCTACAGAGCCTACCTCGAGAGTATTCTAAATTACAGTAGCGACGCCCTTGACACGCAGCTTTCAGCTGGTCTCTTCTACAAGGATACATACGGCCAGTTTGAAACCACGGCTCTGGACGGTGCCAATCATGGTTTTGTAAAAAGAGCAAGGTTTGCAGCAGGCAGTCGCAACTTTGACCTCCTGGGTCGCATACATTCAGATCTCTTCTTCCAAGATAAACTGCTTATCAATGGTATTGACCTTAAGATCAAGCTCACACGCAACAAGGACTCATTCTGTCTCATCAGCGGGGATGCGGACCAGTACAAGCTGGACATCCTGGCAGCGAGCCTGTTTGTAAAGAGAGTGAAAGTGTCCCCGAGCGTCAGATTAGCGCACGCCGACGCTTTGCAAATATCAAACGCCAAGTACGCTGTGGAAAGAGTAGCTCTGAAGGTGTTCAGCATCCCAGCCGGTACCCGTTTAACCCAGCAGCAGAATTTATTTCTAGGGCAACTACCCAAACTCATCATCATCGGTTTTGTGGACAATACAGCCTTTAGCGGCACCTACGCCTTAAACCCCTTCAATTTTAGACACTACAACATCAACTACGCGGCGCTGGTCCACGAGGGCACTGTGATTCCTGCAAAACCCTACACCCCTAGTTTTATAACCTCCAACTACATCAGGGAATATCAGGGGTTGGTTTCAATAACCGGGAAGCATCTAAGGGACTGCGGTGTAGCTGTGTCAAGAGAAGGCTATGGGGACGGGTACACGCTGTTCGCATTCGACCTGACCCCCGACATGGAAGACGGCGATCACTACAACCTCGTCAAAAACGGGAATCTAAAAGCTGAAATACGATTCAGTAATCCGCTACCGACGAATGTGAACATGGTCGTATTCTCTGTATTCGACAGCATCATTCAGATCAACCACGCAAGACAGATTTTGTTTGACTATCTTTAAAACATTTTGTGAAATGGACACTGTGCAGATACGCTCGTTCTTAAGCAGGCATAAAGACGCTAGGAAATACTTTTTAGGTGTTTTCCCTAGCGACGGGTTACCACCTGAAATAGGGTTAGAAAGGCCCCGCACTCTAGTCTTTAACACAGACCCGCATGACAAGAGCGGAACACACTGGGTGGGCCTGTTTATAGACAGTGACAAGGTTATATTGTTTGACAGTGCCGGTGAATTCCCAGAACATCGTATCTATACAACCCCTATATTCAAGTTTGTGAAAAAAGCCGCTGCGCGTGTTGGAGTATAACAAGCTGAGGCTCCAGGATTCCATAGCCATCACATGTGGGGAGCATTGTATTTATTTTATCAGTAAAATGTCTGAGGGTATGTCGTTTAGAAATTTCTTAAATCTATATTCGCGTGACCTTGTTAACAATGACAATATAGTTGTGAAATATGTAAAAGAAAACACAGTGGTCTCGGTCAGACCTGTGAAACCCGAATATGTCGCTTGTCAAAATTGTAAGTCCGTGGGACATGTGTATGTTTAATGATGAACGCCTAAAATAAAAGACCATTATTTTTTTTAAAAATACGGTATTCAGACTTTGTATTTCTATGCTACCACATACAACATAATTAAAACCTTTTAAAAGACAACAGAGGCAGGTTGTAAAGTTATAAAAAAAGTGTTTTATTACAAACATCTATTTGTAAGTCCGTGGGACATGTGTATGTTTAATGATGAACGCCTAAAATAAAAGACATTATTTTAAAAAAAAATACGGTATTCAGACTTTGTATTTCTATGCTACCACATACAACATAATTAAAACATTTTAAAAGACAACAGAGGTAGGTTGTAAAGTTATTAAAAAAAAAAAAAGTGTTTTATTACAAACATCTATGCAGGGGTGTATTACAGCAACACCCAAAGCTCAAGAAACATAAGAAGAAGAAAAATCCGACGCGGCTATACGCGTAATAGTCACATTTTATTAAAAAACAATAAAAAGTCTGAAGAAGCATCAGGGTGTAAGCCAGGTACTTGGTTTGAAAATTGCCCTTTTCGAGGTACAACCATCGTTGTAGGGGTACTCCAGGAGGGGGATAGCAGGGGTGTGTCAGAGCCTGTTGGTGATGGGTGTACGGGGGCTTTCAAATTTTCAAGCAAACGACGGTGCTCGTTATTACCCACGAGCGTGGAAGGGATGTTGAGTTCAGCAGCGGCTCGTAGAAACGCATCCCAACCACGCGGTGCGTTTTGAGGCGTTATGATTTTGGGGTGCGTGAGACCTTTGACTAGATCGTACATGTGTGACCCTGCAACCGGCTGTCCCTTGTAGAGAAATTCGCCTCGTTCATTCCAGGATGTCAGGTCTTTAGAAGTTGCAAGTTTACTCATCAGCATTTGCGCGGCCCCCTGTGTCTTTGACTTATATTTTTTAAGAGATCGGTAACAAAGTCATCTGAGGGTGCTGCATGGGCCTGTGATGGTTGCAGGGGCTGAGGGCCATTTGGAGGCACGGCTGGTTGTTCAGAGTCCGGGGTGTATAGAGTCAGCTTATTTTTCTCGGTATTCCATTGGTTGTAGTAACTTAAAAAGTTTTTAAGGGTGCTGGTGTAAAGGTTTGCCTTGTCATAGGGGTTTAGATCGGTTCTGTTCAAAATGTCTTTAATTTCAGCATCCAGACGCAGAGTCTCATTTCGGCGTATATCCCAAGTGTTGTCCTTTGAAGAGCCCAGCTGGTCCATTTGCTGCCTCGGAACCAAATACATCTTGGTGGCATGATCCATTACTGTCCCGAGAGGAGGCTCATAATGATGGGTATAGCGATGCCCAGCAAAGAGCCTATAAAACCTCCAGACTGTTTCACCAGTTTCTTCTTGGTAATGAGTGAGGCCCTTTTATTACTGAGCTTCTTGATAAGAGACCTCTTCTTCTTCAGAACCTGTAACTGACTCTTTGATATAGGGACGTTGCCTTTTAGGGTATTTAGGGCAATTTCAGAAATGGCAGACACTAAGTCGTCAGAAGCAGCGCACAGGATGGCCTTTCGGTGCTGGGGACTGGCTGTAACAAGCATTTTCAGGAGAGCTAAATTGCGACGTAGGCGGGCCGACATGGTCAACACCTTGTATTATAAGGGGTCGGATTGTAAATGTCTCTAAAAGTCATCAGCGCTGCTTTTTATAGGCACGGGCCTTGGGCTTAGGGGTGTAAGCGACTGGTAGATCTGGGGCAAATATATCAGCCCTCAGTCTATAGTCTTCTAGAGTTTCATTTTTAAGTCGACCAGCAGGTAGCCGTGGGGTTTTGCTGTAGCATCGTTAAAGGCCTCCATGAAGAAGTGTGTGTTTCCTGGGTACATCTGTTTAGCTATGACTGATATTTGTTGTTTGTCCCGGGGGTTTTTAAATAAAACAAGGTATGAAGCGTTGAGAGCTATAGACCTGCTGTTCTTGCCCTTGTAAAACAAGTTCTGCACAATGTAGCAGATGCTTAGATTACGATGATGCGAATATTGAGTAAAAGCTCTCTCTAACTCCGGATGATCCCCACCTTCACGCATAAGGTCATCGACAATTATCAGGTTTACAAGGGACGGGGGCAGTAACTCATCATCGTTGAGATTATCTGGTATGCCTTCTATAAATCTGATATGGGGGAAACGACTGGCCATGTCTGTATAAAGAGCTTGCCAGCATGAATAAAGCCATACAATGTTGTTAGGGGTTTGGGATAAAACAGAGGCAGCATTTTCTAAGAGCTTTTTTATAAAGTAGCTCTTACCACAGTTTGAGGGCCCTGCTAACACGCATGCGAATGGATGCTGTAATCTGGTGTCCATGGTGTGGGGTCTGTATCTCTAATGAGGCTAATAACCATACGGCAGTGTTTTATAGTCGGCAGTCAGGACCCTTTTATCAAAAACAACCCGTAATGTCTTATGTAAGGGCTGGGTTGTAATTTCCCACTTCTTTTTGGACCTGACTATACACGGCTGGTTCACAACTATGGTTTTAGCATTTTCACATTTGTCGGAGGCCGCGTATTCGTGCACCAGATTCTTCAGACTATCAAAATTGATTTTTAGGGTGTTGCTGACATTTAAGGTTATGCCTTTGACCTTCATACACACTTTGTTCTTGTTTGTGCGGTAGGAGTATGTTTTAGGCCCGGATGACGTGTATTCTATGATATGCTCATCCTTATCTAGTTCGCTGGTCAAATTACCCAGATAATCCCCAAGAGGAGGGTCTTCATCCCCTGGTTTACTCAGAAAAATCACTGAGTCGGTATCGTGATACAAGCAACGGTCCTGGAGTTTGTCCATAACCTTGTAAAGTTCTAGACGGGCATGGGCTGTGGTGAAGCACGCTATGAAGATGTTGATGTTGTTACACGTTGTGGGGTACGCTTTTGTGTATTTCCAACACACAGCGGCGGTCTCGTCATCGATAAACCCGCAGCTGGCCACCTCGTAACATGGGGCAAACAGGTACTTAAACAGCTCATCAGGATCGGTTATTAAGGTCGTATTTGACAGGTTTGTACGCTGTGCGAATTTTCCCCATAAGGAGTTGAGGCAGAGCTTGGCTAACTGTCGGCGGGCAGGGTTGACCTCTATCAAATGGGGTCGTAAACGGATACCTTCGTGAGCGTAGTAGTCAGCGATGTATTTCTGCTTTGCATCCTGACTAGTACACCATTCGGGATACCCTGAGGCCTCCTGCTTGTCTCTGAGAAACATATTAATGTATGGGGCAAAGAGACGTGTCGTGGTCCTCTGAAAATGCCATACCTCGTGTATCCTACCGAGCCTGTAACCTTTCTCTAAGGCCGCTTCTACCTCGATGCTGCACCAGGTCCCTGTGAGCATCCTTTGTTCATCGGTGTGTCTACAAGCGTCAACCTCTTTAAGCACCGCACATGTGCGACAGAGGGGGAACATCAGTTTACCATCGACTCGGTATGGTAACACCGGAAAGTAAAGCTGTCGTGGAGGATAGATTTCACATTTGACTAGCCCAAAGTATTCGGATATGTGTTTAAAATCTCTATATATGATGGTGGGGTGTCCTAATGGGTATACCTTCATTTTGTTCACAAATGGGTACAGACTGGTGAAATCATAGTAGTGTATTTTCTCACCCTCACCCACGGCCCTGTACAGTTGTATGGCATTTGTACGACCCCCGAATAAGGCATCGCGGGGTTCCAGAGGTTCTGGTAAATCATGACTCTGAAGGAAAGAGCAGAGCGCTGTGTCGGTTGTTAACATCTCTAGCCACTCATGCTCCCAAAGAACCCTCATAGCAAAGCCACATTTTTCAACATACTGCGCCTTCAACAGTGTACGTCTGTGTAAGTGTTCAAATTTGACACCCATCAGTCTGTTAAACTCATGGGGTTTGTAACACTGGGGACAGCCGTGGTAAAAGCAGCCATTGTATTCAAAGGCCGTCGGCACCCCTTAATTACAGCGTACCCATCCAGGTAGTAGGGACCCACACGGTATTCACCACCCTGTAAGGCGTGTTGAATATGTACGTCTTCCTTCTCAGAAATGTACATGAGCCACCGGATCGAGGGGTTGAATAGCGTTTCTGTTTGCCATTATAGAGGTCTACAGGCACTAGTGCAATACTTTTTGGTCTTAAAAACATGTGTTTGTAGATGGACATACACATGGAGGCCAATGTGATGTTTTGAAAAGGGTCTATGTATTCGACAGCCTCCGGCATTTCAGGCGTATTGGGTTTCAAGACCCTGACTTTCTTTGTCATTTGAGGCTTCTTGGGTTTCATGATCCTGACTTTCTTTGTCATTTGAGACTTCTTGGGTTTCAGGATACTGACTTTCTTAGTCATTTCCATCACAACATCTCTGAAGAGGTTGCACGCTTGTCGTAGGATCATCACATCAGCCTGACAATAAGCTTTCAACTCTGTTTGAAAATGAAACTCCTTTTCACGGTTTTCAGAGTACCATTCTAGAAAGCTCTCCTTCTCGGATGGCATCATATATTCAACCCCGTAGCTGTCAGGAGGTGGCATGGGACCCACATAATTCTGGTTCGCCCAGGTGTTAAAAAAGTGTGGAAAATAACCTTTACAACCGGGGAATCCAAAGGCTTTTGGTAGCTTGCTCAATTTCATAGGTAGGAAATTCAGGGTGTCTATAAACCTTATTTGTAACCTAACGGCTGTTAACAACATCAGCTTGGACCCCTGAGTGATGAGTTCTACTTGGACCTTTTCACGAATCATATCTTGTAAAATAAAGAATGAGTCGTATGCTTTTGAGTTGTGGGCCAGCATGGTATACCCTTTGAATTTGGTTTGAATGAAAGTGTTAAGGAAATCACCAACGCACGTTCTGCCTTCAAACTCCCAGCTGTCGTCGGAAGTTAGATGGTGTGCGTAAATATAGTTAGGCTGGTGTACTCCCGTCTCTTGTGTGCACTCTATATCAAACACTATGTATGCTTCGGTTTTTGTCTGGGGTCTACCTTTAACCATGTAGCACTGATGGTTGGTACCCGCCTCAAAAGACGTCTGACACCTGGGGCATTTCATACCTTGGCATTTGTGATCTGTCGCCACATACCGACCACACTCAAAGCAATCCATTTTAGGGATGCATTTAACAGTTTTCTTATGGTTGCTCAAACAGTCTTGAGAGCGACAAAACATCTTACAGGTGCGACACCTCACCTTCAGGGCAGCGTCTACGACGCAGCCGTCCCTCCGACACATCTTACAATGCATTTCACACTGATGACGGTCCTTACTGCTGTATATGTGGTCACAATGTGTGCACACGTACTTGACACCCAGAAAACTTTTGAGGTTCAAGATACCGTAAAAGTGATTTTCGTGGTGAAGGACATATACGGTCTTGTTTCTCACACGGTCCCCTGTTGTAAAGTACTTCCAAGAGCCGCTGTGATAAAGAACTTTCACAGTCACAGAGAAATAGTTCTCAAAAAGACCTAGGTCACCAAAGCCGACCATGCGTTCTGGTGGTATTTCAAGAACGGCGTGGGCTTCAGCCGCTCTAGACAGGATGGCAGCGTCGGTGGTGTTGCGCCCCATCAACAATCCTACGATGCTGGCCGCCAGACAGATATTGGTTGTGTCGTTGTTAAAGTCGAGCAGCCACCGCTGTTTCTTACCAATTATCTGACTGTATAGCACACTCTTTAAAGGTCTTGAAACACCGCCCTCACGACCCCTTACAATGAGGGCTATGACACGGAAAGTACCGTAGGCTACTAGTTCAGCCTTGCTCTGTAAAAGCCTCGAAAGGTTTTCTAAAAATTCCACGGCGTCAAACACATCTCGGGACCTCCGTTTGGTGAACAAAGGACTGTCAAAACCCTGCCCCTGGAAGCGTAGTTGGAAAAAATCATTAGGACCCACATCGCGTAACAACCTTTCTATGAGCGTTTGCACAGCCTGGTGTATAGCTAAAACACCGTGATCGGAGGACCTTATCTGGTGGAGGTTGGTAAACCTAAACTCCTCGTAGTGCTCGGTGGCATTAAATCTCTCTACATCACGCCTGTAGCTTCTAATGCTCTCTAAATAGACGACCTCTGAATCCTCATCTTGAGGGATTTGACTTGTTGGGGAGCTTACTGCCGTATCATTTTGGGGGTTCTGGTTTAGTAGGGTCTCTGGGGGCCTTTTAAGCACACGTGTAGCACATATTCGGGCTTTTTTTAATTTACTTATTAAAAGGCGGCGCTGCTTGGCGCTATTAGCCCACTTTTGTTTTTTACGTGACCATGCTTTTCTAGGTAACCTGCCCCCACCTATCTGAACAGTATGGGGTGTGTCTATGTGCGCTGTACTCATGGAGGCCTCTGCTACATACCCACCCCTCAGCACCTCTATGTGTTCCGGGTGGCGTAGTGTTGGCGCTCTACCGCCAACATCATTCAGTTGCCCTCCCCAGGACCCATCCCTCCTACACTTACGTATTGGGGGATGGATGGCATCGGGGTATGACTCTGACTGCATGGTTCCATGTACTTTTTACGCTGGAGTATGCGTAAGAAGCGCAGGGACTTTGTCAGTACTGCTTGGACCTTGCTGCTATATTTTGATGTGTGTGCTTTTTATTAGAACCGTTGGCATGGGGTTTCTTTAGGGTATGGCGCTGCCCTAGTCACGCATGTATACGCCCTATGTCTGAGCCAGCTTCCTGGCACGTATTGAGGATCAGCCTTTTACACAGGCCAACTCTTTGCAGTATCCTCTGCTGTGCCGCCACCATGGACCTGTCGCCGCTACCCCCCAACCCCATTTTTAAGTTTGCGGTTTTCGCCTGGCTCTTTAGCTTTCTGACAGCCATTTGTATATCCTTTACATGCGCATCTAGTACCGGATTTGGGTCTACAGCATCGTATTGTGGGGGTTAGGTATGAATACGGTGTTTGGCTGTATAACAGCCTTTAACACCACAGGGGCCTCTAATGGTCCTTCATCCCCAACGCCATTCTGTAACTGAGGGCCTGGGGGATCATAGAAATAGGATCCCAGTGCGAACACCCCGGGGCATTTGGGAAAGGCGCCTCACTAAATGTCACCCCCGTACTATGAATTGACCAGTCGCCCCACCCTGTACTGTCAGTGTTGTATGTTGTCGGGGGTGTTGCGGAGCTTACACTGGACGCGGGGCTGGTTGGGTCGTAAGCTCCCTGTGGGGTAATAGGGGACATAAGGTCCGGGGAGTTTAAATGACTGTCGAAATAATCGAGGGTGGTAACGGCTAAGTTATTGTCGGGGCCGGGGATGGGTGAATGTGTAACAGGGGTCTGCAAAACCCCCTGTATGTGCTAGAAGACCCCTCGGGCGCTGCTTCTGAGGGTTTATCAAGTTTGTCTACCATACTTGCCAGTGTATTGAGACAGCTTTTGTTGGTGTTATACGCTCCTCCTAGGGGCTGCCCTTTTCCAGACCCGGGGCCCCTAAACCCTTCAGTAACGCCTCTAGAAGGTTTTGAGGTCTGTTCTACGGGGCATTCCTCTACAGACGGTGCTAATTTATTTGAAACTATAGAGGGCGTCATAGGATGGGAAGGGGCCTGTGGTGTAGCCGGTTTGTTTAAGGATCCTGCCAATGTTTCTACTTGTAACGCCTGTACCCCTTGCTTATTCTTAAGATAACTTCTTGAAAGCTTGTTGACTTTAGGGGTTTGAGTTTGTAACATAGCTTCCACAACAGGCTTCACAGCCGAGAGGCCCAAAGAGAGCGCGGGGGTAGATGGATCGTTCCCCTGCTTAGCAACATTTGTTAATGCTAGATCTAAAGGTGTCGCTAGGGTCTCCGGGACCACCCGTTTCATGCGGAGGTCTAAAGGGGCTGCTTGGGGTTCCAGGCCCAAAGACGGCTTCTTGAGGTTTAAAGGGCATGTCTGTGGTTCTGCGACCATTTGCTTCTTCTTAAGTTTGGGCTTGTTTGAGCTTAGAGTTCCTTTTGAGGCTTTGAGAGGGTTCAGATACACATCGGCCACGTCGGTTCCCTGTTGCATGTGGGTGTAGTATGTGTAGATCTTATTCTGGCGTACACGCCTACTCACTCCTTTTGCCGCAGACCCGGTGTTCAGAACGGTCTTTGTTATATCCCTCAACGGTTTTGTAGACCTCTTAGACTTAGGCGTATCTTCGCCGTGGCTCTTTTGAACGGTTCCTAGAATGTAACATAAAAAAAATATATATATTAGAAACAATAAGGAACATAAGATGCTTACAATACCCATAGTAGTACATCTGGTACTACATGGCGGTGCACCCCTTTGTTTGAGAGAATACAACCCAGAGAGTTCTTTTTTCACACCCTTTTTGTATAAAACACACCTTTTAGATGTCTTTTCACAGATCGTTTCTTTGCCGCAGGGCCTTCTTTAGATGTTGAAGATTTCCTTTTCACAGGCTTTTCTTTTGGTCGCTGCGCCGGCTCTTGCACAATCACTGCTTCCGTGTGTGACGCCATGGACCCTGTAAAGAAAAAATAATCAGATTTACAGTATATACCAGGCCTTAGTAGCCCCCTCTACGGCGCGTTCCTGTAGTTCACAACTACGGCTTTTGGGATCTAGACACCCCATGGTTTAGACCTTTTAAAGAAGCAACGCCTTTCTGATTTACCTGTAAGAACGGTGCTATCCTGTACACATGGCGATGCGTCTTGACCACCCTTGGGACATTCTATAGCATCAAGAATCCGTTGTAGTTCGGGATCCAGACCTATAAAATTACACATACACGAGAACACCATTAGAAACACCTAACTTCTAAGATATATGTGAACAAAACTACACGGACCTATACACCTCAAAACACATGTACCTGTCTGTAGGGCTAGCATTTCAGAGGCGGTTAGGATTAATTCCGGCATGTCCTGCGTCTGGATAAATAGAAACGGTTGATTTAAAACTACACTTCATAAACATAATATTACAAGTTCATACATTCGCCTTAGAAAGCGCCAATACACAACGCAGAGAGACATGCACCCTTACACAGCGTCTACATAAAACAGTACCTCGGAATACAGGCCCCTGATTATGGGTGTACAAACTGTAGACATGACCCCAGCTAAACATCATGGTTAAAGTTTGGGGCTAACATAAATATCTAAATTGAAAACAAAACTCAGCCATTTATTTTACCCTGGAAGCAGATGCACCAATAATATAGGCAGCTGGTACCTTTAGAATAAATAAGCCCTTAAAACTAGGGGCTGCCATTTGCGTTTAAAAATAAAATTAAAAAGAAAACACACACACACACACACACACACACACGCACGCACGCACGCACGCACGCACACACACACACACACACACACACACACACTTTTTTTTTTTTTGCATGAAATGCTTATGGCAAGGTATCCAGATATATATATTACACAATAAGTCCCAGCAGCAGGTCTATTGGTTTTGGCAGGGGTTGGTAACTGCATGAGGGGGCCTGTCGGTTTTGTCACTGATTGTTAGTTGCATAAGATAAATAAGCAGCAACTAAGGCGTGTGTATAATATTGAAAAAGATTCCTTTTAAAGCCCTGGTGACACCACGACCAGGCTGCTGTCTTGTTGCACATCGATAGGAGGCAGTCCCCATGGGGGAATACCTACCGGGAGCTTCCCCTCCGTGTTTCAAGGAAGACCCTCCCCAACCGTGATGTCATCACAGAGGGGAGGAGCTTCCTTCGTGAAACCTGGAGGGGAAGCTCCTGGCAGCCATGATACTGCCACCCTTGCAACCCTCGTGGTGGACCCTGAAAACGCCACCTACAACGGACCCCAGAGCAGCGCCGGTTGTAAGAGGGCTCTGGGGACTTATTTAATTACTTTTTTATTTTTTACAACGGGGCCTCAAGCCCCGTACACCCAGGCGCCATCCCTACCCCCACCGCCAACACCACAAACAGCCCGGAGCCCCGCATGAAGCACAGCGGAGCTCCGGGACCTTTATTTTTTTTTTTAAAGCGAGGCCTAGTGCACACCGACGCCATCCTTGCCCCCACCGCAGCCCGCACGAGAGCCCCGGAGCAGCGCCCTTTGCAAGCGGGCTCCGGGACCTTTTTTTTAAAAAAACGATGCCTACCGCCACGACACACACAGACGGCATCCTTGCCCCCACCCCAGCCCGCACAAGAACCCCGGAGCAGCGCCCTTTGCAAGCGGGCTCCGATGTTTTTTTTTTTTTTTTAACAAACGGGGCCTCGCGCCCCTGTGCACCCAGGTGCCATTGGTGCCCCCAGCCACAACGACGCCAGCACCCCGGAGCAGCGCCCAGTGCAAGCGGGCTCCGGGAATTTAATTTTTTAATAAACGGGGCCTACCGCACAACGGCGCCATCTGAACCGCCCCAGCCCCGCACAATACCCCCGGAGCCGCGCCCTTTGCAAGCGGGCTCCGGGGCCTTTAAGTTACACAACGGGGCCTACCGCCCCGGACCCATCCATGCCCCCAACCACCCCAGCAGTACCAACAGCCCCCGGAGCTCCGCCTGGAACACCGCGGTCTCCGGGGTCTTTATTTTTTAAACGGGGCCTACCGACCCTGCGCACCCTGGGGCCTTCGGAGCCCCCACCAGCAACAGCACCCCCGGAGCACCGCGAGGCTCATAGCGGGCTCCGGGGTTTTAATTTTTTTTAAACGGGGCCTACCGCCCCAGCACACCCATGCGCCACCGGAGCCCCCACCCCCAACAACACCGGCACCCCCGGAGCCACGCATGGCGCATAGCGGGCTCTGGGGTTTTAATTTTTTTTTTAAACGGGGCCTCGCGCCCCGCGCACACGGGCGCCATCGGAGCCCCCACCAGCAACAGCACCCCGGAGCACCGCGAGGCTCATAGCGGGCTCCGGGGTTTTAATTTTTTAAACGGGGCCTACCGCCCCAGCACACCCATGCGCCACCGGAGCCCCCACCCCCAACAACACCGGCACCCCGGAGCCACGCATGGCGCATAGCGGGCTCTGGGGTTTTAATTTTTTTTTTTAAACGGGGCCTCGCGCCCCTGCGCACACGGGCGCCATCGGTACCACCACCCCCCCCAGCAGCACAAGAACCACGGTGCCCCGCATGGAGCCAGCGGGCTGCGTGGCATTTAATTTTGAAAAACGGTGCCTCGAGACCCCCACAGAGCCCTTGGTAAGAAGGGATATGGGGGGCTTTTATTTTTTATTAAATTCAGGGGTCGCGAGCCCCACGCCATACCGGCCCCACATCCCAGGACCCTCCCTGACCATCAAGGGCTCTGGGGCTGCCGTAATACACAGGCCCCATGCCATAACCACCGAGCAGTGCCTCCCAGGCGACAGCCACACCACAGCCCCAACAACACTGCAGCCATTAGGGGACCAGGACCCCGCGCTGACTTGCAGCATTTTTGGGCCTCGCATCTAATGGGCCTAGATAGCTCTCAACAAGCCCCTCGCCATCAGCGACACAAGGACCGACCCCCGGGTGAGTACTTAAACAGTTTTTATTTATTGTTAAAATTGTTTGGGGGTTAATTTTATGGTCTCTGCAACCTCTAAAGCACGTATGTAACATTGTAAAAATACTTCTAGGCATAGTTAAACTTTAAAATTACACCTATATTTTACAACACGCATTATTCGCCTTAAGCAGCCTGCCCCAATACCTCCTTAACCCCTACTTAAAACAGCGTAAACACCTTCATGCCTGGCGCTAAACACCCTTTAAAAATGCAACGCTGCTCATTTATATACATGCATCAACATATTAAATAAGCCCATACACTCTTAAGCCCTACACACTCTTAACCCTGTAACACAGCCCCTTATTTACGTACCTCCATTAATGTGTAGCAGGCTGCGTCGATCTGGGAGAAGCTGGGCTGGTCCATTGATGGCTTTAAACTTCAGGGATGATGGGGCTGTGCAGCAAAGGTCGCTCCTAATGGGTTTTTGAATGGCTGTTTGTGTCGGGGCTCTAAAGTATGGTTTTTATACCTGGTAGGGCATGAGAATTGGAAGGAGGACCCTTTACGGAGGGGAGTGTTTAGAAGCTTGTAGTACGTGTCATTATTGGTAATAGAGCATTGTAGTGAGGGTCAATATTGGGACCGTTTTCTGACCATCCCACGACTTTGTTAGATGGCCCTTTGACCTGTGACATCTGATAATTAAACCTAGGACCTGTTGGGGGTTGCGCTCCTGGGAAAGATGGTCGTATGTTTATAAAGAAACCCTGTACTATACAATTTAAGACGCGTGGGAAGCTTAGGACAGGCTGATTAGTTCTGCCTGTTCTCAACGGTGCTCTGGCAGGGTAACTGGCCTTTTGTTCTTGTGTTTTCACGTTGTCACTTGGGAGCCTAATGGATAGTTTTCTGACCCCAGCTACGACAGGGATGCATTTCAAACTGCAGCATCTGCTTCTAAAGAAAAGACCCTTTTTTAAAAACTCTGCACCGTAAACCCATGTGTTAGACAACCCCAGATATCCCCGGGGGGCTGGTGGGGGCTTAGGTATGCCTGCTCAGACGCCAACTGCCAACACAGCAGCCCTCGGTTTTAAATACCCACACGCACATGTCACTTTTAAGGACACTGCAAAGGGATGGGGGACCTGTCACTTTTAAGGCCACGCTTCACTTTTAAGGACACAGCGAGGGGTTGAGGCCTGTCACTTTTAAGGACACAGAGAGGTTTGAGGCCTGTCACTTTTAAGGGCACGCGTCACTTTTAAGGACACAGTGAGGGGTTTGAGGCCTGTCACTTTTAAGGACACGCGTCACTTTTAAGGACACAGCGAGGGGCGGGGGGACCGGAGGGGGACCTGTCACTTTTAAGGGCATGAATGGGGATGAATGGTATCTCCTTATACTACTCACCTCCCATTGGATTACATGGCTAAGTCAGGTTTGGACCAGGTGTAAAAAAACAAGCGCTAATAGTGTTTAGCGCTGGTTTCTTTATCGCCTTGCTGGCCTCCTAATAGGCGATAGCGATGTTAGCGACTATTTCCAGTCGCTGCCAGGTTGGGAACGCCTACTTTGCATGTCATTAGCGATAAATATCGCTGGCATGCCAAGTGGCACCCAACCCGGTCGCTATCGCCTAAAAGCTGTCGCTAACAGCTGTTAGCGACAGCTTGCTAATAGGGCGATAAAGTGCCGCTAAAGCGGCGATAAAGCCCTTGATAATATGCCCCTTAATCTCCCCGTGCCTACCAAAAATGAAT
This sequence comes from Calotriton arnoldi, assembly GCA_963921515.1. Taxonomy (NCBI): domain Eukaryota; kingdom Metazoa; phylum Chordata; class Amphibia; order Caudata; family Salamandridae; genus Calotriton; species Calotriton arnoldi. The sequence goes on from CAWUFW010008672.1 coordinate 685,074, forward strand.
GTGTCCTTGTGCAACGTTACTGGTGCTCATGTTAAGCGCTCCAATACCTTCGGGTCGAGTACGCGCTATATAAAACCGCAAAAAAATGATAGTTACACTCCTGGGGGATCATGACAAATATATTTAGTAAAACGTGTGGGGAAAAAATGAATTGAAATCAATAAAGTGATGAACATGCTAGAAGGGTGTTAAAGAAAGTGCTAATATTTGCACAAAAGCCATCATCCTTTATTTTTTAATAATACTATAGACAATAAATCGTGCTGAAGGAAGAAATCCATTTCCTAAAAAAAATGCATGAATTCATTTGGCAACAATTTCAATTATATGTATAAGCCTAAAAATGGAAGCAGGCGTTGATTATTCAAACTCACGACCACACTTGCTGCTGCGTGCTGCCTAGTTTCCTTTCCACAAGGCCAGACTGTTACTCATTGTTTTATTCAGGACTTTTGTAGAGCGCTAAATGCTACTGACTAGGCTACCTAGAAGTAAATTGGCAGTGTTTCCGCCCCAACAAAATCGTGCCCCTCCCCCCCTATTAAGATTAGTACAGTCCTGCGAGGGCCGGTGTGCGCACACGCGAGGGGGGAGCACATACAGACGGGGAGCTTCAAACGACGGAACACCTGGACGTCTGGGAGACACATGGAGCCATTTTTTTTTTGTATTGAGAAAACAAGTTCCCACTTAGGGAGTTTATTTTCGCAATACAAACATGTCTGCCGAGCATACGCTTCAAATAAGGCAATCGTTCGGCAAATCTTTAGCACTGTGAAGATGCATCGGCAACTCCATTCACAGCACGGAGTGTGCTGGAGGCCACCACCCCTGTCAATCCTGCTGAGATATGCCACAATCTAAACGTGACCCCTTTGTCCCGTTCTCCAAGTGCTGCTAAAAGCATTATCTGTCACACAAGGCACTGTAGAAATCTTTATTCTTCACCAGCAGGGTATCAGATCTAACACTGAATGTAATCATGTCAATCAGGTCTTAGAGGATGTCACATGTACCTCCTACTTTATTCCGAAAATCACAGGAGGCCCAATCATGTTTTGAGGGTGGCAGAAAATCAGGGATAACCAGGGTAGAGCCAAATCATTAGATGAGGTGAAGCTATTTCTACACTAATAGCACTATAGGTAAAGTGACACATGGCCACCGCTCTCTCATGGCGGTGGGATTTGGTGCTGTCTTCTCAATCTGGCATCCCTCTGCTATTCTTGTCTTAGCCTACTCCCTAGTATTACGTTGCCCTAGCACCTGATCTGACTGTATTCTAGCATATCGAGCTTTCAGTGACATTTAACATGAGTACTGGTTATTCCTTGAGAGCAGGACACTGGAAAGTCCAACAGAGGAGCAACATCTACATTCTCAAATCTTAGCTGCTATGTCGAACATGGTTTCCAGCAATCATTCATCAAAGATTTTTTTAGAACTGCTAATCACCGTGCAGGGTATCAAGGCATTTGAAGGTGCTGGTGGGCTTATTCAAGCAGCCAGGTCTTGAGGGCCCTATTGTATTCTGGAAGTGAGGTGATGGTCCGGAGCTGCAGAGAAGGATGTTCCAGGTCTTTGCTGCCATGGAGGAGAAAGAGTGTCCTCCGCTTCTGCTTCGGGTGGATGCGAGGAGTGTGGGCGAGTGATTGGGAAGTTGAGCATATTCTTCTCGAAGGTTGGTGGAAGTTGAGGAGGTGGTTTATGTAGGCAGGTTCTTGGTTGTATAGGGCTTTGTGTGCATGGGTCAGCAGCTTGAATTGGCATCTCTTCTGTACTGGGAGCCAGTGGAGTTGCTTATGGTGTGGTGTGATGTGGGTTCGCCGGGGTTAGGTCAAGGACGAGTCTGGCTGCAGTGTTCTGTATGGTTTGAAGTCTTTGTAGGAGGTATGCGGCGATCCTTCTGTAGAGAGCGTTGCTAATGTCCAGTCAGCTGGTGATGAGGGCCTCTGTCACGGTGCCTCTTGTGTGCACGGGTAGCCATTTGAAGATTCTCTGTAGCATGCACAGCATGAGGAAGCAGGTGGATGAGAGGGAATTGACTTGTAATTTCCTGTTGAGTGTTAAACATGGCATCCTTAGCATGGATTCTCCTGATATTTTGCCTTCTGACCTCCTGTTTATGACTGTTTTGATGGCTTTGTTTTAGGAATCGAGACACTTTACCACTGCTGATCAGTGCTAAAGTGCATTTGCTCTTCACTTAAAATATGGTAACATTGCTTAATCCACAATTGGCATATTTGATTTACTTATAAGCCCCTACTTATCACTACAGGTGACCAGGGCCTTTAAATCAATGGCTGCTAGTGGGCCTGCAGCACTGTTTGCCACCCACTACAGTTGCCCTTTAAACATGTCTCTGGCCTGCCACTGCAGAGACTGTATGTGCAGTTTTAAACTGCTGTTTCGACCTGGCAAGTTAACCTACTTGCCAGGCCTAAACCTTCCTTTTTTATTACGTATAGATCACCCCTAAGGTAGAACCTGGACAGCCCATGGGCAGGGTGCAGCGTATTTAAAAAGTAGGACATATACTTTCCAGTTTTGCATGTCCTAGTAGTGAAATACTCTTAAATTAGTTTTTCACTACTGCAAGGCCGATCTCTCCCATAGGATAACACTGGGATTGCCTTATTACATTTTATAAGTGTAGTTTCCAACTGAGAAGGGATGGGACCCCCACATTTGGTGTCTTCGAACTCACAATTTAAAAACACAATTGATGGTAAAGTTGATTTTTAAATTGCATGTCTGAAAATGTCACTTTTAGAAAGTTGGCATTTTCTTACTTAACCATTTGGTGTATTCGGTCTGTCTCTCGAATAAACATCTGGGGTGGGTGACAGCTGGCTTCCTGCATTCCCTCTAAACAGCCACACACAAAGAAAGGGTAGTTGTGACTGAGTAGCCATATCCATGTTAATGGGTCATCCTGAGTAGGATGGGAGGGAGGAGTTGACACTTTATACCTGAAAGGGCTGTATCCTGTCCCCACACAAAGGATACCCTCCTGGAGTGAGTCTGGAGCCATGGCAGGAAAGGCAGGGCCTTGTGCACTTTAAAGCATATATTTGAAGTCTCCCCACTTCAAAGGTCCAACTGGGTATTAATGCTGGTCCTCTGACACCACCAAATCAGAACACTTCTGGAACTGAGGACATTCTGCCAGTAAGGACTGCTGTGCTGTAGGAGAGACTGCCACTTTGCTAAACTGCTTTGCTGTGGTGGCCTGCTGCTTGCTGCTTCTTACTGGGAGTGAGGAAGACTGGACCTGCATCGCTACATCCCATAACCTAAATTTCTCCAAGGGCTTGTTGGCTTGCCTCTTGTTGCTGAAGTCTCAATGATATCAAAGACTTCACGTCATCTCCATACAGCATCTGGACTTTGCTTACTGTAAGTCCTGCTCTGCCAAGTGGTGTCAACACAGTCCAGGGCCCTTAGAAGTGAGTGTAAAAGTGCTTCACCTGCGGGAACCCGCGCATCGATGCCATTGCGCTGATCGGAACCGATGCATCACCTGCTGCAAGATCAGGATCAACGCATCACCGCCATTGGAGGGTCTGGACCGGTGTAACGCACTTGGAACCGTTGCATTGCCTCCGGAACCAGGGCTTCAAACCAATGCATTGTCATCACTGCTTGGGGAAGATTGACACATCGCCCCTCCAGCATGGATTAACCTGGTGCAGCGCCTTCGGAACCGCTGCATTCAGGACCGGAGCTTCGCTCAACAGGACCACCGCATTGCCGCAGTTGCATGGGGAAATCCGGCACAACACCCCAACTGCATGGGCATCATCGACGTATCTTGTGCTGTGACAAGTATTAACATACTTTTTTTTTTTTGACACCTGCAAAGTGCTCTGCCACTCCCCAAAGAACATGCTGGTACTGTGCGGTAAAGAAATGAGTCAATTGAGAAAAGAATGACCCAAGGAGGATACTAGGTCAGAAAATAACAGAGTAACAGAGCACATCGGGGGCTACAAAAGCCAGGTCTTCAACTGCTTTCTGAAAATTGCTTCAGATTCAATGAATCTTAAATGACTGGGAAGTTAATTCCAAGCCTTAGTACCCAGAATTGAGAAGCATATAACACCTCGAATTTTGAGTTTAAAAGAAAGGGGTTAAAGATATTTGCATGGGAAGATCTCAGGGTCCTTTGAGTTGTATTGTGGGTATATCTGGCCATTATATATCTTAGCCCAGTGAATCTATAAGCTCTGAAGGTCAAAAGGAGAATTTTAAAAATGACCCTATTATACACTGAAAGCCAGTATGGGGCTTTCAGAGCTGCTGAGGCAGATGATCATATGGGAAGTTTCAGTACCAGTCTGGCCGCCGCATGCTGCACAGCCTGAAGTTTATGGATAGTTTGTTTTGAAAATCCAGAATACAGTCTACTGCGGTAGTCCAATCTAGAAGTTATCAGTGCAAAAGCCAGTGGGAGATAATCAAAAAATGTTCTCAGTGATTTTATTAGATTAAAACACATGCCTGCTACTGCAAGATCTTGTGGGTGGAAGGACAAGAAAGCATTGAATTTTACTCCAAGATTTCTTACGACTTCCACAGAGGCAGGTGGGTGGGGGGGGGGCACCGAGTTCGGCCACTATTGGGCTGAGGAAGTTGACTTGCCAAGCAGCATAATATCAGTTTTATCAGTATTACATTTTAAGTGGTTGAATTGCATTCACCGGTTGACTTCGGTAAGACAGTTTTTAAAATTAAGCTCCTAACCAATGGAAGCTTTATCCAAAGATAAGATCAGCTGCGCATCATCCGCATATGAAGTATTTTTTATTTCAAAGGAGGTAATCAGAGAAATCACGGGGGCCAAGAAAATTTTAAATAATGCAGGGCTAAGAGATGAGCCCTGTGGAACCACTGATGTCACAGTTATTTCTGCAGATGAAAAAGGTCCTAACGAGACAGTTTATCTACAATCTGTTAGGAAAGATTTAATCCGAGACGGGCGGGTTTAGAAATTCCACAGTCCTTGATACGGTGGAGCAAAATATTATGTGAGATGGTATTAAATGCAGCGGAAAACTCTAATAAAATCAACACTTCATTATTCCCCGCATCCAAAGTCAATTTTAAGATGTCTGCCACTTCCAACAGAACTGATTCTGTGGAATGTCTTGGGCGAAAGCTAGACTGCAGTGGATGAAGTATATTCGCGATTTCCAAAAAGGAGATTAATTGGCCATTAACCAATTTCTCCATCATTTTGCTAGACGCAGAGAGAAGTGAGATAGGATTGGACAGCATTGTAGGATCTGCTAAGGTATTTTTTGGCAGAAGTTTAGCAACTGCCGATTTCCAATCAGTCGAGACCTCAGCGATAGCTAGCAAGGTATTCAGAATTTCATTAATCACGGGGGTGACAATGTCAACAACTTTATGAAGAATGAGGGGGGGTAGCAGTCATTAGGACATCCAGATTTGCAGGATAAGATGGCTTCATCTGACTGGGCTAGAGTGATTTTCTGAAAGGCTGTCAAAGTATCATTCACTACCTTCGAAGGGGTGTTCACCACCATATCATTCATCGGGAGTGTAAAAGTTGTGAAATCCAATTGAATAGGTCGTATTTTCTGTTCGGAAAAAAGGAAAATTGATCACATAGAGTTTGAGAGGGCGGGATATCCTTGGGCTGTAAAAAAGATTTAGAAATTTTAAAGGTTGTTTTCCGATTGGATTGGGCTTCATGAATCTTAGTAGAAAAATAGACTTTTTTGACAGCCTAAATCTGACCATGATAGGCTTTCAGTACTAATGAAGCAACTCCTCCAGGATATATGTCTTCCACCATTTCCGTTGTAATTGCTTGCAGTGCATGCGATATTCAGCTGCAGCCTGGGCAAACCATGGGGCTGATGGCTTGGATCTGGGCTTCCTTGAGGAAATATCTGGGGCTAATTCATTGACTGTGTGTGTAATCCATCTATTAAAGGCCAAATAATCTTCCACCATGATTCCCATCAGAGTTGGGGTAGAAGTGGATAGGCACGTAGAGAGTTTGAAGTCAGTTAGTAACTTGCCCCAATTACATGTAGTATGAGGACCCATGACTAAGCGGGGCGAGGGAGGACTATCTTGCTCAAGCCAAAAGGGATCAGCATATGATCAGACCAGGTCAGCCAGATGGGAGCTTCAACTACCAAATTAGGGTTATCAGAGCAAACACCATCAAGGGTAGGGCCTGCAATGTGCGTGGAGGAAGTAACAAGTTGGTGAAGACCAAGAATACTTAAAGTATTAATGAAATTAGCTACATCAGGATCATTACTGCACTCAAATTGGAAGTTGAAGTCCCCAGAATTGTAAAGTTTGCATATCAAAGTGAGAGAGGAGCTAATGCTTCTCCCAAAGAAGCTAAGAAAGTGGAGCCAGGGCCAGGAGGACGATATATTAGACCACCTACAAAGGACTGGGAGGGGCCAATCTTTAAACAAAAACCCAAGCTTTCTGCCCCTCTCAGAGAAACTAGATCAAATGTTTTGCATTGGAGAACGTCTCAGAAAATTTTAGCCAAGCTGCCTCCACGAGTCCCTACTCTGTCCTGCCGAAGAATGGTGTATCCAGGGGGTAGAGCAAGGGCAATGTGGGGATTGCACCACTCTTTGAGCTTTTGCTCAGCGAGCCCTTCCATGGGTCCTGTAGCTGGCCTGCGCTCCATCGCGGGTGGCCTGAACTCTTGACTTCATCCTGGTCCAGCGTGACCAAGTAAGTCTTCCAACTCTATTTGCTTCTAAGCACTATTTTCACCTTTAATCTTTGAAAATTCATATCTCGACTTCTACTTATTGAATTTTTGTCATTTAGGACTTGTTTTACCCATAAAATATTCTCTATTTTCATAAACTGGAGTGGGGTCCTTTTTAACCCTTGGTGGAGTACGCGGAGTACCACTACGCGGAATTCCATGGAGTTTAAAAACAACTCTGTGGAACTCCGCTCCACCCTCCCACACTTAAAAATAGTAAAAAAAACACTTACCTGCTCTGGCGTCTCCTGGATGCCCTCCTCCTGGCCATGCTCTCACCTCCTTGGCATCCTCGTCCTTGCCGGTCGCAAACCCCTATGTTGTATGTCTTGCGAGGACTGGGTATTCGCAGTCCTCGCAAGACGTACAACATAGGGGTTTGCGACTGGCGAGGAAGGCAAGATGGAGAGACCACGGCCAGGAGGTGGGCAGCCAGGAGACGCCAGAGCAGGTAAGTGGTGTTTTTTAAAACTATTTTTTGTGGCGTGGGCAGGGGCTAACTCCACTTTGCTGCGGGGTCGGAGTTTTGCCTGAACTCCGCATTCCCAACGGAATGTGGAAGTTGGCAAAACTCCGCAAACTCTGCTGGCGGAGTGGAGTTCGCCACCCGGGCCTAGTCCTTTTGTCGTGTTTTCACTGTGTTACTGTGTGTTGTGTACACAAATAGTTTACACATTGTCTCTTAGTTAAGCCTGATAGCTTTGCGCTAAGCTACCAGAGGGTGAGCACAGATGAATTTAGAGTGTGTTACTGACTTAGTCTGACTAGGATTGTGGTTCCTGTTTGGACAGTTTGCATACATCTGCCAACCAGAAACCCAAATTCTAACAGTGAACTTGTTATCAAGGATGATTCTGAGGTTTCTGGCATGGTCGGTGGGGGTGGGTGCGGGTCTTAGGTCTGGGGGCCACCAGAAGTCTTTCCAAGGGTTGCTGTTGTTCCTGGAGATCATTACCGTCTTGTCCATGTTGAACTTTAGGCAACTGTTCTTCATCCAGTCGGCAACATTTGTCATGCATCTGTGGAAGTTGGTCCTGGAGGTGGTTGAGTCATCAGTGAGGGAGAGGATGAGTTGTTTGTCGTTTGCGTAGGATATGATGTTGAGACCGTGTACTCTGATGATGTTGGTCACTGGGGTCATGTAGGCTTTAAAGGGAGTAGGGATGAGCCCTAGAGGATGCCGCAGATGATATCCTTAGGTTCAGAGGTGAAGGGTGGTAGGCAGACCCTGTGCGTCCTTTCGGTGAGGAAGGAGGCGATCCATCTGAGCGCGTCTCCTTGGATGCCTATGTGGTGGAGGCTTTTGATCAGCGTATGGTGGGATATGGTGTCAAAGGCTGCCGACAGGCCTAGGAGGATCAGAGCCGCTGTTTCTCTCTGGTCAAGAAGGGTTCGGATGTTGTCGGTGGCTGTGATCAGGGTAGTCTCGGTGCTGTGATTGCTGTGGAAACCGATCTGGGAGGCGTCCAGTAGCTTGTTCTGCTCAAGGTGTGTCGTGATTTGCCTGTTGATAGTCTTTTACAGAAACCTGGCCGTGAACAGGGGCAAGGAGATGGTCTGGCATTTTTTGAGTTTGCTGGGATTGGTGGGAGGTTTTTTAAGCAGTAGCTTGACTTCGGCGTGTTTCCAGACTTTGTGAAATGTAGCAGAGATGATTGAGAGTTCCTTGCCAATCCTTTGGCTTCCGAGGTTGAAGATGTGGTGCGGGCATGGGCCTGTGGGAACTCCTGAGTGGATATATTTCATGATGGAGGTGGTGTCCTGGGTGCAGAGCTGGTTCCAGGTGGTCAGTACATGGTTTGTGTTGGTTGCGGTCAGGCATGTCAGTTGAGGAGTTCCATGGGTGTGGGTTGGGGTTGGACGTTTCTGTATATAGTTGCGATCTTGTCATGGAAGAAGTCAACGAGGTTGTCGCAGAGCTCTTGTGCGGGGGTGATGTTGTTTTTCAATGGCTTTAGGGTTAGAGAACTCTTTGACAATGTTGAATAGTTCTTTGCTGTTGTTGACGCTTGTATCGATGCGTGCAACAAGGGCATTCTTCGTTGCCCTCATCAGGCGGTGGAAGAGGTTGAGGGAGGCCTTGAAGGCCGTTCTGTTGGAGGTGTCATTGGTGGTGCGCCAGCTTCTCTCCAGTTGTTTGCTATTGCATTTCACTGTTCTGAGTTCTTGGGTGTACCAGCTGGCTTGCTTGGAGGATCTTCTGTCTGTTGCTTTTGATGGGGGCAATGCTGTTAGCACAGTTAGTTATCCACGTTTTGAAGTTCTTAAATCCCTGGTCCAAGTTGGTAGTGGCAGCTGGGTTAAAGGTGTTGAGGGCGTCCATCCACGGATCTCTGAAAATTTGCTCCAGCTGTGGTGGGGGGCGCTGGCCATCTTGGGGGGCCGGTGTGGGGCTGGAGATGTTGAAGTGGACAATGAAGTGGTCGATCCAGGTGAGTTCTGTGACGTGGTTGTACTTGACGCGGTTGCTGGAGGTGAAGATGGGGTTCAGTATTCACAAAATACTTTCTGGGTGTGCCCATGTGATAGGTCATTAAAGGGAAAGTCAATTCTAACTCACTATTTAGGCAGTACGTAATGCAAATTCATTATTTCATATATTTAATACCACATTTACTTTTAGGCGAATGGAGAGCATAAAACATGCTCTATGTGAGATTTTAAAATAAAGGGATTCAAATTGCAATAGCACCGAGTATCATACATCATTTTAACCCCTTAGCTGCTGAGGCTTTTCCTTTCTCAGACCTTTTTTCAAATTTGGGGTGCTGATATTTGGGGTACTTTGTGCTTATGCTTTCAAACCTTTTTTTCCTAGTAACGCATCCAAGCAACATTGGCATCCTTTTTTTAACATACTATGGGGGAGATTTACAAAATCTCCATGCAACCCAGTGCAGCCCCCGTGAGGCTGTACTGCATTGCCGAGTTGGCGATGCAGCGAGCGCAAGGTAAATCGTTTTATTTATTTATTTACTTACTTTACTCCTTGCTGTCATATGTCTGACTCCACCATGCCCCCTGCCCTTCCCCTCCCCCGCCCGGCCTCCCCGCAGCACTCCCTCTGCGAGCCGCCATTGCTATTTTCACTCCAACATAAGCAAAATCAGGAAAACCGTTGGACTTTTGAGGGGTTAGATTTACCATTCTCACTCCAATGTAAGCACAAGCAGTGCAAGTATTGGACTTTGGAGGGTTTAGCTTTACTATTCTCACTCCAATCAAGGCAACAGCAGGGAAAGTCTTGAACATCGGAGTGGTTAAATTTACTATTGCCATTCCAACATAAGCAAAAGCAGAGAAAGCGTTGGCTTTGGATGAGTTAGACTTACTATTTCCACTCCCATGTAAGCAAAAGCAGGGAAACTGTTGGAGTTTGTAGGGGGCATATTTACTATTTCCACTGCAATATAAGCAAAAGTAGAGAAAGTGTTAGATATACAATTCCAACATACATTTCATACAATTTGTGTGTTGGCGCTGCTGTCAGCGGCCATTTTTCCCACTGAGATGACTAGAGACTCCATTCTTTGGAGGCAGCAATCTAGTCACCTCGTGGTAGGAGGGGGAGTCTCTGAGGTCGCCAGTGCGTTTAAGCTGCACCGCGGCACGGACTCAGGCTTGTACGCTCCTCTTTTCTTGAACAGTGGCTGTTTTTTTGTTTGTGTTTTTTTATCTGTACTGCAATGTTTTTACAATAATTGGGAATTTTTAATTTCTTGACTTGGGTCTTCTTATGTTGTGATCCGGGGCCTGGGGAAGAAGTAAAGGCTTTTTATTTGTTGGCGCTTCTGTCAGTGCCATTTTTCTCACTGAGACTACTAGGGGTGCCATTTTTTTGAGGCAGCGCTCTAGTCGCCTGGTGATAGGAGGGGGAGTTTCTGATGCCGCCGATGCATTTAAGCAGCACCCCGGCGTGGACTCATGCAGGCACGCTCCTCTTTTCTTGCAGTGACTTTTTTTTGTGTGGTTTTTGATCCGTACTGCATTGTTTTAAAAATAATTTGGGAATTTGAATTTCTTGACTGGGGGCTCCTTATGCTGTGATTGGGGCCCCGGGGCTAAATTACAGGCTTTATTTGTGTTGGCGCAGCTGTCAGCTGTCATGTTTCCCACTGAGATGACTAGCGACGCCATTTTTTGGAGGCAGCACTCTAGTCGCTAGGTGGTAGGAGGTGGAGTCTCTGATGCCCCCGGTGCACCTAAGACAAGCCTTTCTTCACCCGTCCAGGCCCGCCATGCTACCTGTGGGGCTCCTGCCAACTTATGACTTCTATACTACTCTAGTGGTGAGCTTAGAGCCTTCCGTGCTTGTTCTACTTTACCTTGCCTGCTGAACCCAGAGGACTTACCGGGTTGAGTTCCCTGTTCTGCCTACCATTATGTCCCCCCCTCGATTTTCGATCCCCTGGATCCTCTTGTGATCCAATAGTTGGCTTGGCATACACCTCTTGTTCAGGGTGTAACTGAGGGAAGGAACTGCCTGCTCTTCTTATCAATGTCAGTTCCCTGCATAAATATGCCCACCACCATAGTGGGAGATTAGATGTCCTTTTTATGATGGAAACGTGGCTGAACGAGTCTTCTGCCCTAGACATTGCATTGGCTATTCCTGAGGGGTATTCATTGGTCCACTGTGACAGGTGCCACAAACGGGGACACAACAACGGACCCAAATACCTCAACGACAGAATCAACTTCCACGTACCCAAAAGAAACCTCCGATCTTCCCACCTCGCACTGGCCGAAACCCCGCCCATCCACAGAGCCAGAGCAGGCGGGAGATCCTTCTCTCACATTGCAGCCAAGACCTGGAACGAGCTACCAGCAGACATCAGACGCGCCCCCTCCCTGAACACCTTCAGGAAGACCCTCAAGACCTGGCTCTTTGGCTAAACAGTTCTGCGGACCCCCCCCCTCAGTGCCTTGAGACCCTCACGGGTGAGTAGCGCGCTTACAATTCCCTGATTGATTGATTGATTGGGGAGGAGAGATAGGGATAGCCTTTGAGCAACCACTTTCTTGTTCCACCTTTGAGCTTGGCAATCTATGGGAGCCGAGAGTCTAGGCTTCCATCTTATGCTATCTGCTCAAACCTCTTTCTCAGGGGTACTAATCTATCATCCCCTGGGCCCTGTGGGGGAGTTTATGGATTACTTAGAAGGAGCACTTGCCCCCAATCTCTTGAATTGGGCCAACGTTACTGTCTTAGGGGACTTTATTTTACATGTGGTTGACCCACAGGAACAGCTGGTATTTTTGCTTACTGAGCATATGCTCGATTTGAATCTGCCTCAACTGGTACTAGCACCCATGCACTTGGCAGGACACACTATCGATTTTATTTTTCCTGTCTGCTATCGATTTGTCCTCCCTAGCCCGCCTTGTGGTCCGACCATTGTCTGATTCCCTTTAATTGGACTATAGCTAAACCCTGTCAGCAGGTCAGGATAGCATCCCACACCTCTTTCAGGGCGTGAAAGAAGGTGAAAACCTCAGACTGGGTGGATCTCCTTGCCAACACCTGCCCCCGTCTGACTAATGAAGTCAAACAGAATGTAGAGGTGGTTAATGCCTGGCTTCTTGGGGCAGTGGATGCTCTAGCTCCTTTACCGGAGCTGAAGAAGAGAATGGGCAGCTTTTCTGCTCCGTGGTTCTCTTCGCACTAGGCAGAGGGACATAAAGCCAGTAAAAAGCTTGAAAGCATCCGGGGCAAGGACTATTCCTCAAAGCTAGCTATAAATCTGCCCTCAGTGCTTATCATGTCTCTCTCAAACAGACCAGGAGCCTGTTTTTTTATGGAATAAGTCAATTCAGCTTTGCATAGTACGCACTCTATCTTCCAGATTATGAAGTCCTTTATCTCCCAATAATCCTGCCATATATCTATTGTTCACTCACAAGAGCTTTGCAATGGGCTGGCTGTGTACTTTGATACTAAGATCCCCAACATTCTGAGAACTTTACCTGCCCTGTCCGAAAATCCCCCCTTTGTTTGTCATCCTGACCTTGTCAGGGCTAAATTTCAGCCCCTATTCCTGGGACAGTCCAGGGATGCTATCCTGAGATGTAAATCTGGGTCTCCTTTGGATCTATGCCCCCCTTCGCTGCATGCTCAGGCATTGACATCATCAACCCGGTGAGCAACTCCATCTTCAATCTTTCCCTGTCCTCAGGGGTTGTGCCTGCCGCCTGGAAATTCGCCATGGTGGTTCCCCCACTCAAGAAACCTGCATTAAACCCTAGCATTATAGGCCTATATCTCTTCTCCCAGCATTTACAAAAATACTGGTAAAGCTTGTCAATGCCTAGCTCTCGTAGTATGCTGAGGAAGGCCCGCTGCTACACCCTAACCAATCTGGCTCCTCTCCCCATCATAGTATGAAATTGTCAGTCCTTGAAATATCTGACCGTATTAAATTGCCATTGGATTTGGGGAAAAGTGCAGTCCTGATCCTTCTCGATCTGTAAACTGCCTTTGACACAGTCCCACACTCTATCCTCCTGCACCGCCTTTCTACCTTGAGTGTGGGAGGGTACTGTGTGGAACTGATGCAAGTCTTTCCTGGCCACTAAAGGCCAATCAGTCTGGCTTGCTCCTTTCTCCTCGGACATCAAGGCAGCCAACCAAGGGGTCCCGCAGGGTTCTTCCCTCAGCCCGGCGCTGTTTAACATTTTCATGGCCTCCTTGGCTTCGGTAGTTGAGCCGTTTGGTTGTAAAAAAATTTATTACACCAACAATATTTAACAGCTCTTTTCCTTCAAGTTATCCCATGCCTCGATTGCATATTCTTTCACTGACTGTATGCATGCCGTTTTCAACTGAATGGAGAGTAGCCAACTTAAATGCAATGCAGGGAGGACGGAAATCATTCCATTTGTGTCACATGTGTCCAACTTGTGGAAAGCCCTCTGGCCCTTTGCATTTCCTGCCCTTCCCTCTCCTTCCCTAGTGGTAAAGAATTTAGGGGTGAAGTTGGATAACACCCTCTCCATGAGGTCACATGTGGTGGTTAGGCCTCTGCTTCGCTTTGCTCTGCACCATGAAGAAACTCCTCCCTCTCCTGCCTCTGGAGGCAAGGAAAGTAGTGATCCATGCCCTGATCACTTCACATCTGGACTATGAGAATGTCTTGTATTTAGGAGCCATGGAAGCTCAGGTGAATCGTCTGCAGGTAGCTCAAAATGCTGCAGCTAGGCTACTTCTTTGCCTACTGAGATGTTCTGCTTCCGCTACTGCATTAAAACTCTGCATTGGCTTCCCCTTAAGAAACGATTCTGGTAAAGGCTTTAACCTTGGCCCATAGGGCTGTGCATCTCTCTAGGCCTGGCTAATTAGCAGCGAGATTCATCCAGTATATTCCCACTAGATCATTGTGTTCTGCCTTTTTGCTGGAAATTTCTCACTTTCAGCGTATTAGAAGGGGTGGTAAAATATTTTCCTTCCTCACGGCCAAGGCGTGGAATGTGCTCTCTCGCGAATTGCGCCTAATCTCTTCTGAGCTCACCTTTTGAAGAAAATCAAAAACCTGGCTCTTCTCGGGGGGGGGGAGGGGAGCAGTAAGTTCTCTGGTGGGGGATGTGTACCTGGGCTCTGCTTTCTTGCACAGGGACACTTTTCGGAGTAGCCACGCACTTTATAAATCCTTCCTATTCATTCATTCATTCATTCAAGTTCTAATCATTATGAAACAAAATTTAAATAGCTAACAATATATAAATATTAAAACATAAAAAAGTAAAAATATCCAATATAAATAAATTACATTAAATGTAAATAAAAAATAACAATACAAAATAATTTCAAAAACAAAATAAATACATTTAAAATAACTACACTTCCCTCCCTGTTACCCAAATAATCACTATCCCTCCTAAATGTAAAATACATTATAGAGAAAACAATAATAATAGAAAACTAGGAATTAAATAAAACAAAAATAAAAAATAAAACCAATAATACATCTAAAATACATTTTATAAAGTGTATTAATAAAGACTTATTGATAAATTATTGATTACAAAAAATAGAACAAATACTTTACATACCCAATAGTTCACATAACAAATAATCAGCATGAGGCATAAGACCTAAGACAAATTTATTAGAGGCCATAAACACTGCAGGGGGAGGAGTGGTGAGTGCACTCTGTAAGTGTGCATGACTCCCTCTCGGGCCGGCCACAGCATCATGTGCACTTTGCATGTTCTCCACCCAGGCTGCATTACAGCCTGGGTGGAGAACATGCTCAGGCCCCCAGTCTCTGTCTCAGACCAATCGCAGCGCTGCCTTGCAGCATTGTGATTGGCTGTGGGGAGCCTGGGAGCCCGGGTGCTTCCTACTGCCGGACTCAAGGAAGATGAAGAGGACCGGGTAGAGGTGGCAGCCGGCGCAATTCCAGGTAAGTGTGGTTCCTTTTTAAAAATCTTTTTGATTCCCCCCTCCCCGCCTCACCACTTCCGTCTGTTAGCAGCTGCTACTGCAAACACAGTGCAGAAGAAATGGAGTATATTGTGGGTATGATTGATCGTGTGGTAGTTTCAGAAGAAATAGTGACTCACCAGAAATGGGAGAGTAATAGTACTAATGATGCATGCCATACACTACTCAAGAAATTCATCATTAAGGGTTGGCCCAAAGAAAATAGTGTGAGTAGTAAGATCAAAGCTTATTTTAATGTTACAGATGAATTGACTGTGGAAGGATCATTGATCCTTAGAGTGAACTTATTAGTTCGTCCAGAGGCACTGAGGAGTCAGTTGAAAATAATTGCTCATCAGGGACATGTAGATTTGACTGGGTCTAAGAAGAGACTTTGATTGTATAATTGGTGGCCTGGGATAGATGTGAAAGTGGAGGTGTCCATTGCCAGTTGTGTTGAAGGTAGAGTGGACAACAAATCACTTCACATCCACACCATGCCATTGTCTCCAGTGGAGTTTCCAGAACCTCCATGGGAGAAACTGGAGATTTACTTTATGGGTCCTATGTATTTGTTGAAATGAAAGTAAGAGATATGCTCTTGTGTTAGTCGACTATCACTCCAAGTATGGTGATTTAGTTTTTATGAGAATTGTTTCTTAGGGAAGGCATTCCTCAATTCTTGGTTACTGTAATTAGAGTGCAGCTCAAGGCACAGTTAATGGAGTTCTTTCTACTGTCTTTGGGTATCAAGCATCTTTCTATGGTCTTGTACAGTCCTCAAGAGAATAGGATGGTATAAAAAGTAAACTGCATCTTGAAGGAAACCATTCAGTTAGCTGTTTCATCAGGGTTGAATGTTCAAGAGGCAGTAGCTGAAAGATTATGGAATTATCATAATACTTGTCATTCTACTACCGGTTTTGCACCATATTTGTTGCTAAAATAGCAGAAACTATATGAATAAATTGTCACTAAGTTGAGTATTGGAAAAGAGAGGCATGAATGACAGGATTCCCGCTGTCAAGAATGTGTGTCAGAGAGTGATGAAGGCCCAAGCCAAGAGCAAATCAAGGTATGATGATCTGAAAAATGTTAAGGACATAGGGTCAAATTTATGACCTAGTTTGCGTCACTCTTGCACCACGGTATGTGGTGCAAGAGTGATGCAAGCCATATTTTTGAAGCCACGCAAAGCCACTTTGCATGGCTTTGAGTGGCTCCAAAAAAAAGGAGTTGTGCAAAGCACCACAAATCACTGCATTGCGTTACTCTGCCCTGGGTAGGTATTCCATGGGCATTGCATTGGTGTTCCCACGCAACTCCCATGGTTTTTAATGCATTCCTAGATTTACAAGACCATGTAAACTTGGGAATTTGCCAAAAGATACGCCTCCCCAGGGGGGTTTGTTACTCTTTCTAAGTGTGCTGTATTATGCAGCACACATAGAAAGAGGATAAAGCCTCTTAGGATTGTTTTGGTGCAGGAAAGTGCCCCTTTCCGCACAAAAACAATCCTGCCTACAACACAGACACCCTTGCACCATGGTGCAAGGGTGCCTGCATTGGCGTTAGGCTACCAAATTGGCGCCAAATTGGCGCCAGTGCAATTGAAAAGGACAGGAATAAGCCGTATTGGATAAATATGGCGGATTCCTACACTTTCCCTGTGACGCAGGGCAGCACAGCAAGGTGACTTTCTGCGCTGCCCTGCACTACTAAAGTAATAAATATGGCCCAAAGAATTTTAGGTAGTGGTTGAAATAAGGAGACCACCAGAATCAAGGATAGGTTCTTCGAAGCTTTACTCTAGTACACCCATAATTTAAGAGTTACGAGCATGCTATAATAGTCATAAACAGCAGAAGTGGAGCAAGAGATTCGCAGCAAAGTTCAGTGTTGTAATATGTTCAAAGTAGGGTTAGATATCATAAATTCTGCATGCATGGATGCTGGCGGCTGGAGAAGAATCCATTGGTGTTTTTTGATAGTAGGATGGACAGAAAATTCTTTGGGGGTAATGATCAGCCCGAATTAAATTGTCCGTTCATCAACTGACAGTTATTTAAGTGCTGTACATCAAGAAGTTGGAATAATGAGAAGCAAAGCGAGTGATGAGTGAGTTGGGGGTGGTGGCAGGACCACGAGACTCACTGGTGCTCGGTGAGCTCAGATCAGTTGCCAAAGAGACATCTACCCTTTAATTAAACAGTGTGTTTTCTACACTGGTACAAAGGGGTTTACATTTTGAGGCATTTAAAAGTTAAGCACTAATTCTAAACATGATTATGGTGTTTGCACGAAGCAGCTTTGGAATCTGATTAGTTGGGGCCTGTGAAGGACAAAAACAGCTGAATGACCACATTTTGCATGCTTTATAATCTCTTAATTTGGTAGGATATACCACTGTTCAGAACATGGCTATACTGAGGGGCACGGGAATTATGCATAAGGAAAGGACCAAATTATGCAGTCAGTTTACTAATCTATGCAGAAAGAACAGGCACATTAAGAGGCTTAATGCGCCACAATTTTTGATTTTTGCCTCATTATTTTTTGTTTTCACATATGTTAATAGTATCTGGGCTAAGGTTTCATCACACTTGTATCAGTCTGACAATAAGCAATTGAAGGATGAGCAGTTAACATTTGCGAAAGACCTTCCACTGCACAGTAGCACATATTGCTGTGTTTTTAGTAACTTTTGATCTGTTTGAGCTAGAAACATTTTTAATTTTTCTGTTAAAATAGGCAGATAATGCAGCAGATGATGGATTATTTGACAAATTCACATTTATGCGGAAAATTCCATGGGTGCAAAATCGCATAAATCCGGTGGCCCTGTCTATAGCCAAGGCATGACTTTATTAGTACTCCAGCATCTAATTCATTCAAGTAGCTAAACTTGAAACCAATGTGCACAATTCAAGAATCAATGTCTACAATTTTTTCACTTTCATCAACCTGATGTGTATTTATACTTTTTCTTTTCAAAACAACGTTGTATTTCAAGCCTGGGCTTAAAAGTGGAGAACATGTCTATTTGTATTATGTAATTACTATATGTGATTGCTAACATATAGAATTGTTGGACTAACTTTTGTAATAAGATATGTGAAGAGTGGGGGCGTGGCAAACCGCCAGCCAGGATGGCAGCACACTAAGAGAGCTCCGTGGCCACCCGAGTGGTAATCCCTTAAATCCGGCATAATCCGCACAGAACAGTGGTGCAGCATGACCCCAACTTCATGAGGAGAGTGGCGGTCCAACTTTGGCTGGGCGCAGAGCAGCGGTGAGGAAGATTGGCGGCCAACGCGAAAGATCGAGGGCACGGCGGCCACGAAGACGGGAAAGAAGTGTCGCGGCCGATCGACCCTGCGGCGGCACCCGGAGGAGGGCACCTGATCGAGACGCCTGCTGTGAGTGTCCGAGGCGGGAGGAGCAGCGGATTGCGGGTGTGAGCGCCGGATCCAAAGACCGGCCCAGAAGCGGAGTAACGCTGAGGAGGAGTTCCAGAGTGCTGAGGCGAGGTGAGAGGCGGCCGGGCCGTGGGAGACGAGAGAGGCCTGGCCATGGAATTGCTGGCGTTGGGAGGGAAGGTAGGCATCCCTTTTCGCACCCCTTCCCTCGCCCTCCCCTCCATCTACGGGACGTGAGGGCGGTCATACAGCTCGCTAGCGGCCTCAGCCTGCCTCCGCGGGCAAAGTTCACTGAAGACTCCGCCACACGGCCATATTGACCCCTCCATAGGAGGTAGCCGGGCCCTGGGGTGGGGGGAAGAGGACAGCTAGAGGACTCTGCTGGCGTCGCATTTGGAGGCCTGACTGAGGCCCGAGACCTGCCTAAGCAGCGGCCTGGATGGTACACAGCAACACGGCCCATTGCAGTAGTGGGCTATATGTTCGGACTGCTGCATAGAATGTCAGAGCTGAGCCCCCGGGAGTAGACCACAGAGTGTGCGAGGTGGGGGGCCTCTCCTCCCCCCCTCCTTGTTAATAACAGCCATACTGGTGATGGGTAGATGTGGGGAAGACCACGTCTGGACGCCCTGAATACACACAATACCTTTGGCGCTAAGGCAGCGCCTGGGCTCTCACCTTTTCATCCGGAGTCGCCTTGGAGGAGCAATTGGAGACAAGCCCGCACTGGAGAAGGGCAAGAGACGGGCAGCAGTCCCCACAAACAGTGTACCCGATAGCACTCGGCTGATACTCCCTTGCTGGCCCTGGGGCTGATCACAGACGGACCAGCCGACCTCGAAGGTAAAACACGCAGTGGTGGAAGGGAGATGGTGAGGAATCGAGGCGCTACACCACTGCAAAAGAACAAACTTGACAAATACACGGTATCAATGGCCACGCGGATAGAAGTCTCCCCATCGGGAATGACGGAGGGGGGTCGCCTTGCGCCACATACAGGGGAGCCCACCCTGGGTGAGATAATGGCAGCAATTAAAGACCTCCGTGGGACACTGGAACCCAAAATAGATACAGTGGCAATTGACCTGAATCTCCTGCGAGCAGATGTCAGGGGTATTGCAGACAGTTAAAACTACAGAGTCCCAGATAAACGGCCTCCAATCCAAAACTAAGCGCCTGGAGGAGCAAGTACAAACTCTTTATAAGGACAATGTGGCTCTTGCAACAAAAGTGGCTGACCAAGAAGGAAGGTCAAGACACAATAATATTAGATTTGTTGGTGTGCCGGAAGGTATGGAGGGTCCTAGTGTTGATCTGTTCTTGGAGGACTTGATTCTGAAGAAACTGTGTCCGAAGAGGCTCTCTAAATGTTTTGCAATAGAACGTGCACATAGAGTGCCGGGGCCCCATCCGAAACCAGGTGGCCCGCCGCGAACAATTGTAGCAAGAATATTCAACTACAGGGACCGGGATGTGATTCTCCAGGCGGCACGTGCATTTGGTGACCTCAAAATTGACAATTTCCTGACTTTACGTTGCAAGTTCAACAGCAGAGGCGAAGCTTCGATGCAGTGAAAAGAGCCCTCCGGGACAAAGACATTAAATATATGATGCTTTACCCAGCAAAACTAAAGATATTAAGTGAGGGCAAAACATGTTTTTTTGACACCCCGGGGGCGGCTTGGGAGTGGGTGGAGGGTTGGAGGCCTGCCCATCGACAGGGATCGGGTAATAAAGAGGCCCGGGGAATAGAGGTGCGCGGGGCTGCTCATGATGAGGTGCGACGTGGGCATAACCAGCCATTGACGGAAGATCCGGAGTAGAGGGACTCTGAGCCCGTCACTGTAGGATGGGTAACACCCCACTGTTATCTCAAGGTTTGGGAATGGCCACTCTGTTAATAAACAGGTATCGATCCCGCAGCTGGGGACTATTGGAGGGGGGATGACCACCGACTGGGAAATGTTAAATAAGGCTGCCCGCTGCGCATAACTTTAAGGCGCACTAAATGTTGACAGAATAAGGAAGATAAATCTTGGGCTGGCGACCGGCCCTCCTCTACAGTTACAAGTATCGAAGTTTATGTTGGGCGACAGGCACTCTGCAGGTTGGGGGGATGGGCATGTTGTAGCTCATTAAGCAGGGTAGCAGGGAGGAGGGTTGGGGGGTGGAATCTCAAAGGGGTTTGTTCGCTTAAGTTTTATGCTCTTGTTGTTAAAGCATCATGTCGATATGGAGGATTTGCGGGTAGGAGGGACACTAAGCCAGCCCCCAGACTCGGGGTTGGAAAGCTGGAGCAATACTGTCGCATGCACAGTTTGATGCAACACAGACACTCCTCAAATAGGAATGGCTCTCATACAAAATAAAAAACTTCACATATGGTCGTGGAATGTAAATGGACTAGGCCATAAGATCAAGCGCACTCTAGCAGCATATTCGGCGGCGGGCCCCCGACGTTGTGTTACTCCAGGAGACACATCTTAGAGGCACCAGCTATGAAGCCCTAGATCGGTTTGGATACACCTTGTTGGCTCGCTCAGGGTTCACGAAGGACTCACGAGGGGTAGGCATACTCCTCAAGAAAACAATCCCCTTCACACTGCACCGCACTAGGACTGATCCGCAAGGTAGATTTGTGATTGTGACTGGCACTTGGGAGGGGGAGACACTGAACCTTTGCTCTCTCTACATCCCACCCAGACTACATGCGGGAACCCTAGCAGATTTGGGTGCCACCCTTCTGGCCCTGCCTACAGGCACTCTGATAATGGGGGGGGGGGGATGTAAACGAAGTAATGGAGGCATCCTTGGACAGATTAAGTGGGGTGGGCCCGACGGGGAGGCGAGGACCATTCATATCCTTTGTAGAAGCTACGGGACTGACGGATATATGGAGGCAACATAACCCAGCAACCAGGCAGTGCACGCACTTCTCACCGGCACATGACTGCCACACTCGGCTTGACTACATCCTAACACATACCTTCCTCTGATAATCAATTCCGAGAGGAAGAGAGGAGAGGAGTTGGCATAACGGCTAGGGCGGTCGACCTCGGAGCTGGGGAACCAGGTTCGAGTCTCGGCAGGGACGCACAACATCCTGTGATTCTGGGCAAATCACTTAATCTCCCCGTGCCTAACAAAAATGAATGTGTCCTCATGTAACGCAACTGGTGCTCGTGTAAAGCGCTCTGATATCCGAATCGAGTCAAGTTCACGCTATATAAAACTCAGTAAAAAAAAAATAATAATAAATGATCCACACAAGGGGCATCTCGGACCATTCACCGGTGGGAGTGCACTTCCAGGGCCCCCAAACGCACAGACCACAGATCCCTAGAATAGATGTTTGGAGTATCCAAGAGAGGGAAATAAAGGAGAAAATTAGGGAGGCCACTACCCAATATTTTGAGGACAATCAAGGCACAGTCGACTCCCCCTGCACACTCTGGGAGGTGTATAAAGCAGTGCTACGGGGTCAAGTACTGGCCCGAATAGGGGGGAAACGAAAGGAGGAAAAACGAGAAATCGAGGACCTTGAGCGTGACGTCCAAACGCTAGAGCAACGGGTGGGGCAGGAAGCATCAAGAGTATTGTCTCACCAGCTAAAGCTAAAGCAAGATGCGCTCCGTGCCCTGGCAGAAAACAGAGCAAGGGTATATGCCCAGGCAGTACAGCACCGGATATATGATGTCGGCGATTAAGCTGGCAAGCTCCTGGCATGGCTGGAGCGCCGAGACAGGGAGAAAACATGGGTACTGGAAATAACAGATGACGACGGGGCATCTTATACTGCAAACGCGGATATAGCAGAGGCCTTTGCCTCATACTATGAGATACTGTATGGCCCCCGGACCCAGCATCGGTGCTAGACAGCACAGAGCTCCTCAAGGTCCCTAGACCTGCTGACTTTAACTCAGGAGGACAGGGAGGAACTTGACTCGGACTTAACGGTGGAAGAAGTAGCAGGGGCAATAAGAGTAATTCAGTCAGGGAAAGCGGCGGGACCAAATGGACATCCTCCTGAGTTGTTTAAAATAAGTGCAACTGGAGTTGCAAAGTCGATGCTGGCCATGTTTTTGAAAGCCCAGGAGGAAGGGAAATTACCAAGGGATCAGAGACTTGCCACAATAGTCACTATTTATAAAACGGGGAAACCCCCCTCTCGGTGCAGCTCATATCGCCCAATATCCCTCCTGAATGTGGAACCCAAAGTGCTCGCCAAAATTCTTGCAACGCGGTTGAGGGGGGTTGTTACAAAAATAATCCACCCGGACCAGTCTGGGTTTATGCCGCACCGCAGTACCTGACTCAATCTCCGATGGCTGTATGGAGTACTGAGCCAAACAGAGCCTCCGTTTACAGACAGGGCAGCGCTGATGGCTCTAGATGCAGCTATGGCGTTTGATAGCATCCATTGGAAATACATATTCGCTGTGCTACCCAGGATGGGATTTGGGCCAAAATTCTGTAATTGGGTTCAGGTCCTATACCAGGAACCGTTGGCACAGGTACGAGTAAACGGCACCACCTCCAGCACATTCCAGCTGGGAAGGGGGACGCGTCATGGATGTCCCCTCTCGCCCTTAATTTTTGCATTAGCGCTAGAACCACTACCGGCATGGATACGAGGAGACCAGTTGGTTCGGGGGATCCCGTTGCAGGGGGGATGGGAAGAGCGTATTTCTTTATACACGGATGATATCCTGCTTTACGTTACTCACCCATACCGATCGGTGAGCAGGCTGTTGGAAATCTTTGGGGTATTTGGAAACCACTCTGGATACAGGATCAACTGGTCTAAGTCACTGGTCTTTCCCTTATCGGGGAGGATCCCCCGGCTCCCATCAGATTGTGAGGCACCGGTGGTGGAGGAAGGATTTCAGTATTTGGGGATCCGCATCACTCGAGACCCGCAGAAAGGTGTTCCGCAGAAAGGTGTTCCGTAAGATAGAACACGAGGTGCGGACCCTATTATGACAGGGAGCGGCCACCAGAATAGCCCTACGGAAACTACAGAGGGGGGGGTGTATGATGGTGGCCTGGGAATCCCTGACGCTCGACTATACTATTCGATACAAAAGGGGATGATGGACGGAACGTTTGAGCCAATCAAACACTCACCCCCAGTCAACTGATCTGGGTTTAATCCATCATCATTCTTTAGCTCACTCCACCACCCCAGTTCAGACATGGCCATATGCAAATCAGTCTGACCCTGTGCCTCATGGGAACAGTCCAGCCCGAACTGCCAAGCCATGTCTTCCCTGACTATACTATTGGGCGGCGCAGTTAGTCGTAATCAACGATTGGGTATATGCAGATCAGCAGGAGCCTGCCTATAGAGTGGACAGACATGCAATGGGTTCCGGAAATTACGAGCAGATCCTGTATCGGAAGAAGGGAGAAACTAACCTGTTTAGTTCATTTACATTTTGGTAAAAAAAGAAGGGAGTGCATTACACATTCTTCTGATTATTTATTAGTACTCTTGCCATTTTTGAATGGGGTTTCTGTGAGATTAAGGGCAGGGATTTTTTAACAGCTTAATTTGAAAGAATGTGCCTTTCGCCACTGCTCTTATCCGGGAGTTGAGACTAAGATCCGTAAACCCAATGATTCCACAATTTCTGACTTTAATAGTGCTGGGAGTGCCATCCCCAAAGAAAGTCACAGATGAGGTGAATGCATTTTATTTTTTTGAAGACATGGGAAGGTCCCAGCACCATAATTTCTGTTTTGGAGCCAATAGAGTTGAAACTTTCCTGATGCATCCAAGTGTCTGTTGCTTTTTGGTCTTCAGTCACAATCATATATGTTTTTGTCTCATGTGAAAACAAATAAATCTGGACATCATCAAGCACCTGAGTGGAAGAAGGGTTGTGGGTTATGAAGAGGTCTTTCCACCCCTGTTGCTCTAATTGATCAGTGTTGATTTTAGATAAGGCCAGAATGTCTATGGATCAAAAAAATGTATTAAATATATTGACAGGGGTAGGGTGTTTATGTATGAAGACAGGCATAACAATTAAGAACCTTCTAGGCAATGGCATCTGCAGAGGGCCTAAACTGTTGTAAGACGGCTAGCAAGGTGTGTCTTTGCTGTTGTCATCTGGTACTGATGATCATAACTTGTGATCAAAAGTAGTTGGCATGGCCAACTCAGTCATTCATCTTTTTGAGGCCACTATAATGAGTACCATTAAATCAGATAATAAAACACCAATTATGTACTGTGGCTAGAAATGCAATAATGGTGATTTTAAGAACTATATACAAAACAAGTTCCCCATATTATTAATTGTTTTTGCTATACATCATTTTTACAAATTGCAGTGATTGTAACTATATCCTGCTTTACGTTTGTAAGCAGTTAGTCATAAATCAGCCTATATTGTTGCTCAGCAAATGTGTATTCTTTTTTATCTTGTACTATAGTTCTCTTATGCAGCATATAATCGAAATTATAATGACCTGGCTGTATGTCTTTGAGAAGCACATCATTATAAATACAGATGCTTGAGTGCTTGAGTTTTTTTTTGTCTCAGTTGAGCTTGGATATTCCCACATTGGTAGTTTGACTACAGCTGAATTAATGGAAATGTCTGCTCTTATCAACATGGCATTGAATCTATGACCAATCACAGCATAGGAAGCATCAGTGCTTTATTTTCCTCAAAACAATTCTAGTTCTTTAATAAGTAGATGACATGATGTTAGTTTCCATTCTCACCATATCAATTGTGAAATGTCTGCTGTGGATAGCAACATGTGAATCATGACAAGATCTTCCAATTACCTCCATCATTTGGGCTGCAACTAGGACACCCATTGTTTCATGAAAACAGGTAGTTCTGATTGGATTTGTATTTAGGACCATTAGCAAAGAAAGTAAAATCATCCTTGTTAGAAGTCTATTTATCTCGGACTTCCGAGAGAGGCAAGATGGCGGCCGACACGTCGGCTGTGTGAGCAAGCTCTGGTGCTGCCCCGACAAAACTTCCCCCCCTTGTGATTTTCGCTATCGCAAAGGCTGCGGTGAGACTGAGTAATAGGAAGGAAAAAATAAAGGAAACATCCTGACTTCGATGCTATGATCTGGCGGACGTGGATCTGGCATTCTCAGTTACCGGCACCCTCACGTTTGATTCCGCTGAGTCCTCTTTTCCGGGCTGCGGTACAGGTTACTCGGCTGCAGCAAAACTCTTCGATGGCTCCGAAAGTAGCAGGGAAAGGAGCTAAGACTCGGGGGGTATCTACTGCTGCTGAAACTCCGGGAAAACCTGAAGGAGAGCCGGAAAAATCCCGAGCAGGAGCCACTAAAGCAGGCGGGCGGCGGGGAGCTGGAGGTGCCGCAGAGAAAACACTTGACAGGCTAAGTGGAGGTGAACCATTAGCTCGACCCAAACACACAGTGTCAGCGATGTTCAGAGCCCAGCAGCAGAAATTAAAGGGCTTAGGTGAGAGTAAATCTGGGCTTGACCCTTCAAGTAAGGCTGCTGTGGTGATTTCTATGACGGTGATGGAATCCAACAACCTGATTGTGATAAAGCAAGACACTGCTTTGATCCCTGCCGGGGGTGATGTAATTGGTAGTAACAATACTGAGTCAGAGCACCACAGCCTGGCTGATAATAGTGGATTTATTTGTGAGGAAAATACACATAATAACTTGTTACTGAATGCAGAACTCGAACCCAATGTAAATAACGAAGTGGCTGGGACACTGAACCAATGCATTATGGGTAATGTAGTTTCTCTTAATACTACTCAGGGGGCTATATCGGCTACCTCAGCCTCAAATTCAAGGGATATTTTACATATTTTACATGGATCTCTTCCACTGGAACCGGATTTGGAGACGCTCTGTGCAGTCAAAGAAGGGAAAGACGGTGATACCAGGGACACATTTTTTTCAATGTCTGACCCATCCTCAGAGGACGAAGGTCCTGGGGGGGGATGGGCAGAGGATGAAAGTGAGCTAAGTGACTCCGGACAAGATCTGGAAGAAGGAAATGGAGAAGAGGGAATGCGAACTTTCCAAGAAACAACAACCGTCCGCAAAAAAAAATGGGATTCTATCGGCAGGGGTAAAGCCTTCGCTCAAGGTGGGTCAATGGTCTGGGATTATTCCTATTCCCCCAAACTGAGTGACAACGGTGAACTAGTGGGAGCACAAATTGATCAAAATCAAAGTCAAAGTCAAAGTCAAAGTCTAGAAAAAACTGATGATATTACGCTGACCACAATTTACCAAAATATTCTAGCTCACAGAGAGGAGACCCGGGCGGAGAGCGTGCGAATTCAAGGAGGATATCGAAAAGTTCAGAATGCGATCCGCCGGGTCGCTAAAACATGCTCAGATTTTGCCGTTAGAATGGGAGAAGCGGAATCAAGAATCTCTGCTGTAGAGGATGAATTATTGGTACAAAAGAACAGTATTCAATCTATGGAAGCCCAAAAAATGGATATAACATGGAAATTGATGGATTTAGAGAATCAGGCAAGGAGAAATAATCTCCGAATTTTGGGCATTCCGGAAGGAACGGAGGGGACGGACATTCACCAATTTGTTGTTGAACTGTTCAGTGAAGCATTTCCGGATCTGAAGCAATGGGATTGGAAACAAGAATTACAGAGGGCTCATCGTTTTCCCTTTAAACGACTTAAGAAAAACAATCAGTCCGGTGTTAAACCTCGGGCTATTTTGATCTGTCTTCATAATTTTTTAGCCCGGGAAGCTCTTTACGATCTGGCTAGACCAGATAGGAAGCGGAAAGGTAGAGGCTGTGACTTCTTCGTAAGACCCGATTATTGTCACGGGACTGTAGAAAAAAGATGGCAACTTCGTCAATTAATCCCTTGTTTTCAAGAAAAAGGAACTCAAGTGTACTTGCTCAATCCCGCAAAGTTAAAGGTGGTAGTTAACGGGGCGACCAAATTCTTTACTTCTGAAATACTTGCAAAAGAATTTCTTTCCACTTTGCAGGGGAGTAAGGTGGTCGGCCAGGGTCAATGATGCAGGGATGCATTGGGAAGGATGTTCCTTGGGACTTTCATGGCTTCTGGGGGGGGCTTTGTGCTCGGGGGAGCGGGAGGGGGTGTAGCTTGCTCTTCATCACTGAGGGCCAATGGCCCTTATGCCTCATAAGGTGGGTGTTTGGGGGGGAGGGGGAGGGAAGGTAAGGGAGGGGGGTGGGGGTCTAGGGGGTGAGAGGTGGGGTGATGTGCTTTGTTTTCTCCAACATATTTTTGGGATAATTGCAAGTCGGATTTGGTTTAGGGAAGAAGAAATCATGGTTTTGACATGGCAAAAGTTGGGTGCTCTGTATTCTCTGTGTGTAGCTGGGTTTATTGAACTTTTTAAGCTTAGTAAGGATGGGTAGTTTACGTATTTGCTCACTTAATATCTGTGGGCTCAATGATAGAAGAAAGCGGGCAGTGCTGGCAAAACAACTGCGATATATGCACGTAGATATTCTCTGTCTCCAAGAGACTCATGTACAGTGGAACAATCGTCGATGGTTGGGGGAAGTTGGTCTTGAGCTGCTTTTGTGTACTCGGCAGAGTATAAATATCAAGGGGGTCGCAATTTTAGCTAAGCATGGTTTATGTTCATATAAACGGGTTAAAGCAGACAATCTGGGTTGGTGGGTAATTGCGGAAATTAAAATAAATAATCCAGTTTTGACCCTGTGTTCTATGTATGGGACTAATTTAGATGATCCTGAAGTGCTTAATTTTTTAAGTGTTGTGCTTGCTTTATGGCCAGGTCCTCTAGTATTGTGTGGGGACTTTAACATTCATTTAAACAGTCAATTTGATATTGGAGGGTCTTCTCTATATCAAGGTAAAAAAGGCAGAGTTTTTAGAGTGCTTCAAGGATTGGTAATAGAGCACGGGCTGGTTGATTGCTGGCATAAATTGAACTCACCTGATCCGGGGTTTACTTACTTTTCTGCCCCACATAATAAGTCTGTACGGCTAGATTATTTTTTTATCACCACAGCTAGTTGATATTAGCAGCATGGAGATTTTTCCACGAGTGATCTCTGATCATAACCCGCTTATAATAGAATTCCCAATGCAGGGGATTAGGAAGGCTCAGAAGTCCTGGACCTTTGAAAGGAAACTTCTGCTGGATGAGCTTTATTGTTCTCATATGGCTAGATGGATAAGGGAGTTTTTCGCCATTAATCGGAATTCAGCATCTATTTGCCTAGTTTGGGATGCATTTAAGGCGGCTGTTCGAGGGGAAACCCTGAGCTTCTCTATTGCACGCCAAAAATTAATATATGAAGAAATTGACAATTGGGTAAAGCAATTAAGGAAAGAAGAACGTGAATTAATAAGTAATATTCAGAGGGGCGAAGGTATTGAGGACATCTTGCAGAAAATTGCCATTTTTAAATCTAAAATTAATCGGTATTTCATCACGGAGGTTGCAATTAAATATACACAGCAGAGGGCGGAGGCATATGAGCTGCGTGAAAACACTGGTAGAGTGTTGGCGAAAAGAATTCAGCAGCGAGAAGTTGCCAATAGAATCTCTAAAATACAAGATTTGGATGGAAAAGTTAATGATACTCCGGCCGGAATCCTAAAAGTTTTTCAAAACTTTTATAGGCGACTGTATAGTCAGGATTCTATGGATCCCGCTGGGATAAGGACTGACTCCCGGGAGAATTCTTAGGGGACCTAGAAACTGTAAAGGTAACTCAGGATCAAAATGCTGTGTTAGAAACTCGATTTACGTGGGATGAGATTGAGCTGGCTTTAACATCTTTGGCGGCAGGAAAAGCAATGGGTCCTGATGGTATCCCGCTGGAGTTTTATAAGACCTTTCGGCAGGAGCTTAAGCACGATATCACAATTCTATTGGAACACGCACGTAGTGACTATCAAATTCCAGATTCTTGGCGTAAGACCACTATTATCATCTTTAAGAAAAGATGAAGCCGGAATTAAATCCTGCCTCTTATAGACCTATTACATTGATCAATGCCGATAGCAAAATCTATTCAAAACTTTTGGCAGTTAGGTTAGGAAAAATAATCACCCCTTTGGTCTCTTTACATCAACATGGATTCATTCCAGGTAGGGACACTTCGGACCATGTCCGACGAGTCATAACCTTTCTTGATTGGGCACAGGCCATGGGGTCACCGCTAGGAGTTCTCCTTTTGGATACCGAAAAAGCATTCGATAGGGTCTCCTGGCGGTTCCTTTGGTCTGTATTGCAGTGGAAGGGGGTCGGCATGGGCTTTATACAAGCAGTTAAGGTAATGTACTCACATCCTGAAGCGAAAATTCGGATTACAGGTCAGGAATCAGAATCATTTTCTATTAATAGAGGTACAAGACAGGGGTGTCCTTGCTCGCCCCTGCTATTTGCTTTGTATATTGATCCCTTTTTAAAGAAATTAGAGAGCAATATACACATTAAGCCAATTAAATTAAAATTGAGGAGACAGAGTATAGAGCACTGGCCTATGCTGATGATATTGTGGTCTTGACGAGTGATATAATCTCTGCTTTTCCAGCTGTTAAGGATCTAGCAGGTCAGTTTGGAGTTTTCTCCGGTTATAAGTTAAACGTTGAGAAGACCCAAATTTTATGTTCTGGTATGACTTACCCTCATGATTTCCCAGTTGTTACAGAAGCTACTTATTTGGGTATTACAATTAACATGCAGATTGATAGAATCCCCGATTTAAATATCAGTCCAATAATTGATTCTACTAACAAGCAACTTGAGAGGCTGGATCATTTACATTTATCTCTGATTGGGAGGAGTAATGTGTTAAAAATGCTGATCTTACCCAAGTTTTTGTATATATTTAGGACAATACCTCTCGAGTTTTCGTCCTTTTATTTTACAAAGATTGGAAGGGTATGCTCAAGGTTTCTATGGGGTTATCGGAGGTCAAGAAGAGCAGCCAAATGGCTGACTCTCCCAAAACATAATGGAGGTCTGGCTATTCCTAATTTTCTATTTTATTATTGGGCTGCAATGCTTCAACATATGGCTATTTTATTTGTCGGCTCTAAAGCCGATATACCATTGGCAAATCGCCCATCCATCTATGAATTAGGACTGGCGAACCAAGCTAAATGTTGTTTTGTGTCGATTTTTGAACCCAGTTACTATAAAAAGACACGATTTAAAATTTTGAGAGCCGCATTTAAGGTGTGGAAACAAGTTCAGCGTAAACTTATGATCCCGAATCTTAATGCTTATTCCCCATTGGAGACTACACTATCATTACCACCAATTTTTCGGGATCAGGTTACATCTCAATGGGGAAACAGGGTATTCATGTAATGGGGGACCTCTTTTGTAATGGACAGATCATATCTTATGCTATATTGCAAGAACAGTATGGGTTGAAAAGAGGTGACTTTTTTTTAAATATTTACAAATTCGGAGTTTCCTGGGGAGAGAAAACTATAGATCTGTTAATGATTTTGATAAAATACCCCTGGTAGAATTATTGCAAAAAAAAAGTCGGTTAGGTAAGATATATGCTATTTTGCTTAACTCATGTCCAGATGACTTGATAGTACAATCGGAAAAGTGGGCTAGGAAGGTGGGGGGGGCTGAGATTGATATTGAACACTCTTTGTCATTAGCAAACCAGATTCTGATTACGGGGAGCCTAAGGAGTCAACATTTTATGACAATTTTTGATTTATATTATACTCCTGCGAGGATTGCTAAATGGGGGGCACAAGGGGAGTAAAGTGTAGTAGATGTAACTTATATGCAGCAGATACAGTACACATGTTTTATTCATGCCCAAAATTAACAGATTTTATTTATGGTATTGAAACATTTCTTTCTCTGACCTTGGGGTCTCCAGTTTCAATTACTTCTACCCTTCTTATTTTTGGTGTAAGTAATGTCAGTACAAATAACCTGTCAAGCGCAGTGTCGGAGTTTGTGTTTATTGCCATGGCTATTGCCCGCCTGTGTATAACTTCCCAATGGATTAATATTGATCCCCCGACCTTTTCAAATTGGCGGGTACGCTTATTTGCAGCATATAATATTGAGTCTTCAATTTATAAATTAAAAGGGCGTAAGAAGAAAGAGAGGGGGCAACGCTTATGGGCACCAATTTCGGATGTTTTGGACGAACAATAACCATTGGGCTTTGTATGTTTATAATTTGACTGCTCGACTTCATGGTTTTCTTTCTATGTATAACTATGGTGTTTGTGAGAAAACAAAATAATAATAAAAAAAAAAAAAGAAGTCTATTTATCTCTATGAATCAGGCAGATTAGCCAATTTAAGCAAATTTCAGTAAGATTTTGGCACATAGGATGACATGAACAAGTTAAAGCAATTCCTTTTAGGGGCATGCACATTTAAATGTAATGTTTTGTGACCACTAGGCATAACAGCAGCTGTCTTTCAGTGACTGTTTGATTTATATTCAAGAACATTAAGAATAATATTTTTGCAGAAATTAACATTTTTGTGGAATCGGAGTCATGTTCCATTCCCAGAGTCATAGAGAACATCACCACCCTTAGCATGTACGGTTTATGATCTATCATCAAGTTGAGATCGGGTAGGAGTATTATTCTACATGATATTATCTTTAAGGGGATATCAAAACTCCTTGTTTTAACTGGGTGTTTAAGTCACAAAATGGAAACACACAGTGAGGCTGTACTAAGGGCCTTTGATCACCTCTACAAAAGCAAACATAGTAGGTGTCAGATTAGATTCTGAGACCCAAAAATGCCACGTATCAGCATTTAAACTGCTATTGTCTCAGCAAAGTAAATTATATCCCCCTCTCAATTGTAGCCCACACATTATGTTGCATCTTCAGTTTAACTACTTGGTGCCCCATCACCCACACCTAATGGCTTCACAAATTGGACTATTTATGCATGCATGTAATGCCAAGGCTTTGATGGACAGCCAATCCAAGCAATTAAAAACTATGAAAGAACCATGAAAGCCAGTGGCTGGAGGGTGCTCACGCAAAGCCTGCTCTGCAAAATCTGTCTGTAGCCAGACCTAAAAACTAGCTAAATGTTCCACACAAATATGCGTGCAGAACTATGGGAGCGGGGGATATTGTTTCTTCTGATAGTGGGTGAGCTATATTTAGGGTGAGACGACCACATACGCCTCAGCTGAGTCGTCATTGCCCTAGGTATTTTTGGTTGGTTTTATGTCTGTAGGTCAGATGTGTGAGCTACGTTTCCTCTGGAAATGAGGTAAAGTGCCATACATTCAGTTTACCAGCTTACTTTAAAACAGTCCTCCCTCATCATAGACATGAATGTTATAACAATGTTGCACATAGTAAGGTAAGTCAGAATGAAATATCCGAAAGTTGCTAATTGACTAACGGGTCAATATCTAGCAGGCAGATTGACACTCACATAAAGAACAAGCCTCATCACTGCCCATGTCACTAAAGTCCGTTTACACTACACTTTTCTGTCAGAAAGATGAAACTGCCATGTGACAGAAATATGTTTCTGTCAGGATGATAAATGATTTCAGCAATTTCAACATTGATTTTGAAGCCACGCTTTTGGCACAGGACACTCTTAGCAACTGCAGACTGACAATTTTGAAAAGATGTTACTGCCCATTCATGGCTGTACAAACTGTTGGACTAAATGTTTTCAAAGAACAATGGCCTATCTTTTTTAATAAAAGTAAGTCAAGTTTATTGTGGGGCTCAGATTTACTAACACTTTGTGCCGGGGTTGCGGCATAAAAGTGACACAAACTGGCTTAAAGTGTTGACTTGGTATTTATTTTCCAGAACAAAACTTCCCTAAAGTAAAATAAAGTAGTACTAAGCTCAACTGTGCGATACTTTGCATTACAGTAGTGTACCATGGGTGGAACATGGATGCTCCCTTGCAACCACCCATGACTTTTGACGCAAAGTGCGATCTACAGAAATACGTAGACACATACAAAATTGGAAAAGTTTTAAACTGTGTCTAAGCATAGCATTTTGTAGTGGAAGGATACCCTTCCAGGACTTGTACTGGAAGGGTATCCTTCCACTACAAAATGCCAGTACAGTCCAACTCTAGACATCACACAGACACCCTTGCACTATGGTGCCAGGGTGTGTGCATGGAGTAAGGCAGCCTAAAATGCATTAGTGCACTGGGAGAGATATGCTTGTCGACTAATAACAAATTGACACACAAAAATATTAATATAAAAGCTCAGTTGTTGCATCATGGACACTGAAAAGATTTTAACATCATGAAAACAAGATTAGGACCAAAATAAAAGTGGCCTGCTACATTGGATTCCTTACATAAAAAGGGGTGTGATTATAAGTGGTGTAATATTTATCAAACGTGTTTAAATACAGGTGTGATAAAGTTTGTTCCTTCCTTTTCAGTAGATCAAACCTGCTGGAATTAAACAGGGGAAAAGGGCCAGTATTTGCCAGAACATGCAGATTTTGCTGCAGTAAGCACGAAAATCTGCAAGTTATCCTTGAAAAAGTCAGAAAAGGCGATTAGTCTTGAACTCTATAAATTCTTAACACCTTGGTATCGGATTTTGTCGGATTTTATCGGCTACGATAATAATTGCATCTGACATGAACCAATCGTAAACAGGCTCTAAGTGTTATATCTTTATAAAGACTCATTATACCTTGATTATAATTATGTGGATGATAAACAGTATGAATAGCAAAGAGCATGGTTCCTATTACAATTAATCTTTACTATGAGACAAATCTTCCTGGTGATCACTGATGCCCGGGCAGTTTCTAGACAATATGGAGTCTAGGGCAAATGCCTCAATTGCATCTCACATACATGCTAGCAACTGACCTCCGACATCCCAAAACATCCCAAAACACCCCTGGTTATAAACACAATAAATCATTTCAATCTAACCAGTGATGATTTTATGAGTGTAATATTCAAGTACAAGTGTAGAAAGGAAACACAACAAAAGCCATACCACTGAGTAAGCTGTAATGTTCCAGATGTTTCTCTCTAAATTATCCCTTGAGTACAATGGTTTTTAACTTATTTAAAATGGTGGTCTTACCTTTCAAATATGCATCACTTTACAAATTAGTGTTAAATGTTGGCTGAACCATTTTTCTGATCATTTTAAACTTATTTGTATTCCAAATGAGCAGAACACTAAGGACCAAATATACTAAGCTATTTAGGGTTCTCTATCTTGAGATTCACTAAATCACAGGGTTTGCAACTAATAAATGGCTTTGAGGTATGTACTAAACGCAGTTTGCGATACGTTAAGTGGTTCCAAAATCGCAAAATGGGTTCAGAAATGCCTAACGAATTTCAATTTGGAAGTTGAGTGTTTAGTTTCTCCCTTCAAAATTATGATTCACATGCAATGTACCAATGGTTTGCAATTGCAGTTTCGGTTGCAAACCATCAAAAATTGCCGACTCCTCAGAGGAGGTGACTCAGTCGCAAAGGGGAAGAGGTCCCCTTGACACTCCTTTCTGTTTGTGAATGTTAAAAACAAATTCTCTAGGAGGAGGGGTAATTTTTTTCTCTTTAAATGCAGCCCCATTTCCTTTAAGAAAACCATCCCACTGATGGCATACAAGTGGAGCAAGTTGCAATTTTTGACCTGCCTCATTGCTATTCATGAGGTAGATCAGATTGTGACGCACTCTGAATTATGATTTTGCGAACGGACCTAATAGTACATAGGAAGGTTCGCACAATCTCATTAGATGCGCTAAAAGTTGTGGCACAAATTGCAATTACTTTTTGTGAATCCAGTGTTAGTACATCAAGCCCTAAATCATCCAACACTCTGCTCCTGCACATGGCAAGTACTTAGGAGGAGGATTAGGTGGAAGCCAGGCATCCATGTGATGCAGTATATCAGTTTCTCTTTGCTCACCCTCGTAATGTGTAACATTGTGCTCCACAACCCCATTAATTTTACAAAGGTTAGGATGTAGGCTAAGTTCAGGTAGAGGCACATGATGCAGTTGGAAAGGTTACCATAATTATTTATAGCATAACCTGAACTTTAAGAACCACAAATGTGACAGTCCCTTTCCAGCACTAACTTTCAAAGAAAACATAAACACACTGCATACAGCACACATTGATACTTTGTTTATACATGGTGTTTGTTACTATATATGTACTCTTAAGCAGTACTATTCAAAATAGGCATTAAAGTTACCAAATTAAATGGTACTTATTTTATCATTATTGGAATGATTAAAAGGCTTACACCCAATCCTTGCAGTTGCAGTGGCAACTGAGCACCATTGAAGGTGAGAGTGCTAGTATTCTGCACCAACCAGGGCAATGGCTAGTCAGTCTGCAAGGGTAAGTTGGCCTCTGAAAACTTCTTGTATATCAAGGAAGAGGTTGATGTCAGTCATGGCATAGCTAATAAGAGAGAGTGTAGTTTGAGCCTAGGAACAATACAATACCGTTATCACATTTGAAGTAAAGATGTGAATACCCATTCATGGCACAATACTTTTAAATATTAGAAATAGATAGATAGATAGATAGATAGATAGATAGATAGATAGATAGATAGATAGATAGATAGATAGATAGATAGATAGATGTTCTGGTGATATCATAAACCGTAAGGCCAAAGGCAAAGTAGTTTGTAAATGTCATATTATTTTGAACAATTCATGTTTATGTTTGGAGTATTTAGCTTGAAAAAGCTGTTTTCCTCAGAGTGGCAGACAATGGGAACTGATGGGAATTAGATTGTTTAGTTTTGTTTACCTTCCATGAATACGTTGTTGATAACAAAATCAAAAATGATGAAGGCCATTGGATTCTTTCTGTGGATGCAGCTTTTACTACATCATTTCGGATTTACAGATTTACTGCATTTGCCCCATAATCTGAATCATTTGCAGAGTTCACCCAAAAATATTTTTAGCTAAACTGGATGAAATTATTGCTGTCAGAGAATGTGTTGCATTATTTGCACGAGTTCCTGGATGTATATATTATACATGATCATATGCATTCATGATCATTACCTGATTGTGAACATTATAACAACCCTAAAGATGAGAGACACAGTATAAAACAAACACAGGTTCTGTAAAATGGTTAGATTTTGCTTACAGTCTTCGCCAACATATAACATCTGTGATCACCTCACCAGAGTGTGAAATAGGGCATCACAATCATCCTGTCTTAGCCTAGACTTTGCAAACTTTGCCATATACATTGCTAATGATCCTAAATACAAAAAAACTGGCTGAAACAAAATTTCAACACAGTGGCAATTGAAAACAGTGCAAAATTAATTGTGTATATTTATGAAGATGCATGTGTTTAAACGTTTGAGAAAAATGTATTAATGGTCATGGAAGAAAAGTCGATTTCCTAGTTTAGAGGTAGGTGGTATTTGGAACTTTTTACACCCAAAGGGCCGATTGATGGATCGGGACTCTGTGTGAGTCTTTAAAGAAAAGAGCTCTAAATATACCCCATGTAAAGCCAGAGAATACACTTAAATAAATCTATACAGCAAAGTCCACATGAGACAAAGTTCAGAGTAAAAACCATGGAGGTTTATTTTAAAGTTTAAGGATGTCAATACAGAAGGCAAAAGACCATATGAATAGTCAATCAATTAAAAAAAAATCAAAATACAAATACATGTAAAATATCATTAGTACCAAGAGTTAAGCCCTAATCTAATCGATTGCTAGAACCGGTTACAGTCTAGCACAAGGCAAAAGAGTCAAGAAGCATTTGTTGTAAAGAGTGCTCAGTAAAAGCCGGAGTGAGGACTTCAGAAAATATTCTAAGTGCAGATTGATAAACAGACCTACATGAGATCTGCTCTATATGAGGGATAGAGAAAGAACCTGCCTCGTTTCCCAAACGGTTAGCTTTTATACACTTTTAGGCAGAGAAATTGTACAGTCACTGTGGTACAGTGAAGAAAGAGACACTGAATCATCGAATAGTGAAACAGAAAACACATCACATGAATTTTATTCTGCATCAAAGGAATAGCGCTGTATTATGACACACAGGGTAAACAAAAGTCAATTCAAAAGTATAAACAAGACCTCTAGTTGGCCTAAGGAAGTGGCCTTCAGTTGTATTATGTTGTAAATCTGTCCTTTTCATGAACATCATGAACAGAAAATAATACATTTTAATAATGTTACAGTGCAAGCAAGACCATTGAGTAAATAGAATTGTGTAAAATTTATCAAGTAATGAAGGTCACATTTGAGGCTTGTTAGATTTGGGGGTCTCTAGTTGGCAGAGGTATGTACCTTTGTCCAAATAGGGACCCTTGAGTCTAGTCAGGGAAAGTAGGTACACTCCTGAAATAATCCCCTGCTCACCCTCTTGGTAGCTTGGCACGAGCAGACAGGCTTAGTTCAGAGGCAGTGTGTAAAGCATTTGTGAACACATACAGTAATCAAGTGACAACACTACAAATGGACACCACACAGGTTATATATTTATAAAAATAGGTATACTTTATATAGGTTTATCACAAGACCATAAACGACAAAAATAATCCACAATACTGTTAAGAATGCTTAGTTCTGATCAAAAAGGCTTAATTCAAGGTTCTGTGCGAGTCGGTAGCCTCCTCCGGCTACGGCGATGTTGAGATCAAACAGAGTCTAACAAATCCAGCTGACCGCGTCGAGACGGGCCAACACAGCGTAGACAGACTCGGTCACAGTACCTTTACTTGAAGCGGCAGGCACGGGCGTGCGAGCCGGATGGCTGTTCATCGCGGTCGCGATGCAAAAATGGAAGCGTTGCAGGACGCGTTGTCCCTCGATGCGGTGCAGGCAGCGGCTCGTTGACGTCGTCGAGACGGAGTCGGTGAGACCAGGGCCGTGGCGTTGCAGGGCGAGACGGTGCTTCGATGCGGTGCTGGCAGGTTGCGGTGCGGCGACGGAGCCGGATTCAGGAGCTGGCGTCGATCAGTCCGGACAGCGGTGCGAGTCGGGCGGTGCGTCGCAAAGCGTGCGAGCGGTGCCCAACTCCGGTGCGGTCACAGGACTCGAACTCAGCAGCAGTGACCGTGTCGGTCGGACCAGTTCGATTCGGCGTAGCGAAGCGTTGCAGGACGCGTTGTCCCTCGATGCGGTGCAGGCAGCGGCTCGTTGACGGAGTCGGTGAGACCAGGGCCGTGCGTTGCAGGGCGAGACGGTGCTCGATGCGGTGCTTACAGGACACCGAGTCGGTCGTGAGAGTCGGTCACAGCTCCCTACCTCTGCAGCCACTGAAACAGAGTTTCCAGCAGCAATTCACAAAGGGGGTGAAGTCCAATGGTCCTGGGACTTCGGTCAGGGGGCAAGCTCTCTTCCAAGCCCTTGGAGATCCTTCACAAGTTGATGAAAGTCACAGCAAAGCAAAAGTTCCTTTCTCCTTTCTTTGGCAGTCAGGTAAACCACTGCAGGCCAATCCCCCAAGCAGCACTTCAGGCTTAGGGATAGTTTCTCCTCAGTTTCTTCTTGGTTCCGCTCCTCAGCAAAGGTTTCTTCTTGTTCCCAAAAGTGATCTAATTTTCCTGGGGTCTGGGTGCCCCTCTTATACCCTGATTCTCTTTGTTCTCTGGAGGCAGAGAGGCCTCTGCCTAGTCCAAAACCAGTTCTGGTCAGTCCTGGAGCACTTTGTTTTTCTGACTCCTTCTTTCCTTTCAGAATGTGGGGCAGAGTGCTCAGCCGCCCGGCAGGAGGTGGAGCCAGCATTGTGGAAGACAGGCACAGCCCTATTCAGACCCAGGTGCAACTCCTCCCTCCACTCTGGATGCAGATCCTTCTATTCAGCCCTGCGCTGACTCACCCTGTCTCCTGTAGCCACCCCCAGCCCCTGTCACTCAATCTCCAGACAAGGAATACACAACCTAGCAGAGGCAGGCTTGGATAGTTAGGCAAGAAAATACCCACTTTCTAAAAGTGGTATTTTCAAACACAGAATGTTAAAACCAACTTCACTAAAAGATGTATTTTATCATCCTGAGTTCAGGCATACTAAATTCGTTTTTCTACCATGTTCCCGGGGTCAGTTCTGACTATAAGGTGTAATAGTCAGTCTGCCCATTCTGGCCTATGGGGAGCAGGTAGCCTTGCAATAGTGAAAACGAAAATGGCTGTAATTCACTATTAGGACATGCAACACACACCAGGGCATGTCCTACCTTATACTTACAATGCACCCTGCCCTAGGGCCTACTTTAGGGGTGACCAACATGCAGTAAAGGGAAGGTTTAGGGACTGGTAAGTGGGTGTACTCACCAAGTCGACATGGCAGCCCTAGGCTGCACACAGGCTCTGCGATGGCAGGCCTGAGACACATTGTACAAGCCGCTTCTGTGGGTGGCACAACTAGTGCTGCAAGCCCACCAGCAGCATTGGATTTACAAGCCCTGGGCACACTCAGGGCACGGTACTAGGGACTGACAAGTAAACCAATCATCCAATCATGGAGTCACTAATACTTACATCAATTCACGATAGGGAGCACTTGCACTTTGGCACTGATTAGCAGCGGCAAAGTGCCCATGAGCATCTAGTCCAGCAAAAACATATCGGTAACAGTGGAGGCATTACGAAAAAATGGAAGGGAGACCCATGCCAAGGATGCCAGGTCTAACACGTGTCCCCTCCAGCTGAAATGTGGGGAGAACTATCCTACCCCTAGGGAGTTCTCATCGCTAAAGCGGAAAAATCTGGACAGTCCATCAGCATTGGCGTGTTCTGTACCAGGGCGGTGTTCCACCGTAAAGTCCATCCCCTGTAGGGAAATGGACCACCTCAACAGCTTTGGATTCTCACCCCTCATCTGCATCAACCATCTGAGGGGCCTGTGGTCTGTCTGAACCCGGAAGTGAGTCCCAAACAGGTATGGTCTCAGCTTCTTCAGAGCCCAGACCACAGCAAATGCCTCACGCTCAATAGCACTCCATCTCTGTTCCCGGGGAAGTAACCTCCTACTGATGAAGGCTACAGGTTGGTCTAGGCCCTCCTCATTGATCTGTGATAGAACAGCCCCTACACCATGCTCTGAAGCGTCCGTCTGAACGATGAACTCATTGGAGAAGTTGGGT
This sequence comes from Calotriton arnoldi, assembly GCA_963921515.1. NCBI lineage: Eukaryota > Metazoa > Chordata > Amphibia > Caudata > Salamandridae > Calotriton > Calotriton arnoldi. The sequence continues at coordinate 725,786 of CAWUFW010008672.1, forward strand.
GCCTGGAGCACAGGCGCCGTGCACATGGCAGTCTTCAAGGTGTCAAAAGCTTTTTGACAGGCGTCAGTCCAAATCACTTTCCTGGGCTGCTTCTTGGAAGTCAGCTCTGTCAAGGGGGCAACAATGCTGCCATACCCCTTGACGAATCTCCTGTAATACCCGGTGAGTCCTAGGAAGGCTCTCACCTCTGTCTGGGTCTTGGTGGGCTCCCAAGCCAGAATGGTATCAATTTTCGGTTGGAGGGGCGCCACCTGGCCGCTCCCAACCTGGTGTCCCAAGTACACCACAGAACCCTGCCCAATCTGGCACTTACTCACCTTGATTGTGAGGCCTGCTCTCCGCAGCGCCATCAGCACTTCCCAGAGGTGACGCAGATGTTCTTCCCAACTGGAACTGAACACTGCGATGTCATCCAGGTAGGCGGCACTGAAATCCTCCAGTCCAACCAACACCTGGTTGACCAACCTCTGAAAGGTGGCAGGGGCATTCTTCATCCCAAAGGGCATCACCCGGAACTGGTAGTGCCCATCTGGTGTGGAGAATGCTGACCTCTCTTTGCCCCATCAGTCAAGGCAATCTGCCAGTACCCAGACGTTAAGTCAAACGTGCTGAGGTACCGCGCAGCCCCTAACCGATCTATGAGCTCATCAGCTCTGGGGATGGGGTGGGCGTCAGTCCTGGTGACGGAATTGAGTCCCCTGTAGTCCACACAGAACCGGAGTTCTGGGGTGGCACCAGGCGCGGCAGCCTTTGGAACCAAGACCACTGGGCTGGCCCAAGGGTTGTTAGAGGACTCAATCACCCCTAGCGCAAACATCTTGGAGACCTCCTCCTTGATGCAGGCTCTGACCCTGTCAGTCACCCTGTAAGCCTTGTGCTTCACAGGAAGACTGTCCCCAGTGTCCACATCATGGACGCAACAATGAGTGACACTGGGAACCAGGGAGAACAGGTCAGGGAACTGTCCCAACAGTTGGCGACAGTCACCCTGCTGCTCAGGTGTCAGGGAGGTAGAGAGGTTTACTCCTCCACTGATCCATCTTGCTCTCGGGCTGACAGGAGGTCAGGAAGAGGCTCGGTCTCCTCCTCCATTCCATCATCTGTAGCTAAGAGCATGCCCACTTGGGACCTCTCCAAGTGGGGCTTCAGGCGGTTCACATGCAGGACCCGCAAGGGGTTCCTGGGAGACTGCAAGTCCACCAAATAGGTAACTGGACTCTTGCGCTCCACCACCGTAAAAGGGCCGGTCCACCTGTCCTGGAGTGCACAAGGCTCCACAGGGGCCATGACCCACACTTTCTGACCAGGCTGAAGCTCTACCAGAGTGGCATTCTGGTCGTACCACCGCTTCATCTCCTCCTGGCTGGCTTCCAGATTTGCCTCAGCAAGTTCTCTGAAACGCCTAGTCTGGTTCCTGAAGGCCAGCATGTAACTGTATACATCCTGGGAGGTTTCCTGGGAGATTGCTCCCAGCCTTCCTTGACCAAACTCAGAGGTCCTCGTACTGGGTGTCCATAGAGGAGCTCAAAGGGACTGAACCCTAGAGACTTCTGTGGCACCTCCCGGTATGCAAACAACAGGCATGGTAAGAGGACGTCCCATTTACGCCTCATGGGTTCTTCCAGACCCATAATCATGCCCTTGAGGGTCCGGTTGAATCTCTCAACCAGCCCATTTCCTTGAGGGTGGTAAGGAGTGGTGAACTTGTAAGTTACACCGCACTCCTGCCACAGGGACTTCATGTACTTGGACACGAAGTTGGTACCTCTGTCAGACACCACCTCTTGAGGGAATCCCACCCGTGAGAAAATTCCCATCAGTGCCCGTCCCACCACGGGGGCCGTCACTGTCCTCAGAGGGATGGCTTCAGGGTACCGGGTGGCATGGTCCACCAAGACCAGGATAAACCTGTTGCCCATGGCTGTCTTGGGGTCCAGTGGCCCCACAATGTCAATACCCACCCGTTCAAAGGGGTGCTGACCACAGGGAATGGCTGGAGAGGAGCCTTGTGCTTCCTCCCACTCTTTCCACTTGCCTGGCAAGTCTGGCATGTCCTGCAGTGAGTGGCGGCACTCCTGCGCATCTGGGGCCAATAGAAATGGGTAACAAGCCTGTCAAAGGTCTTGTCCTGCCCCAGATGTCCTGCTAACGGTACATCATGAGCCAACCCCAGTAGGAAAGCTCTGAAGCGCTGGGGTACCACCAGCACACGGGCTGACCCAGGCTCAGCAACCTTAGGCTCTGAATATAGGAGACCATTCTCCCAGTAAACCCAATGTGATCCAGACTGATCACCTGCTGCCTGGTCTGTGGCCTGTTGCCTCAGACCCACGAGAGAAGGGCATGTGTTCTGCTCCTTGCAGAACTCTTCCCTGGAGGGTCCTCCTTCTTGCTGCCAATGGGTCAGCTCAGGTAGGTCCCCCAGTTCAGCTACCTGTTCCCCTGTAGGCTCCAGGGCATCCCCTCAGGGTCTGCCTCCTCCTGGACCGTGGGAACTTCGGGGCCGGTTTCCGCGCCCCCTGCCTCCTCTCTCTCCGGCAGGCACCTGGGCCTCCCTCTCAGGCTCCAGGTCCTCTTGAACACCTTTAGCTGCCATTGACCGGGTGGTCACACATGCCCAATCAGGCAAGCCCAACATTTCTAAATGCGCACTCCGCTCCACCTTAGCCCAAGGTGAGCTCTCCAAATCGTTCCCTAACAAACAGTCAACAGGCATGGCTGGCCTCACAGCTACTTGAAGAGTACCCGAGACCCCCCACTCAAAGGGAACCTGAGCCACCTTGCAGTGACTCTCTGTGTTGTCAGCGGCAACAACCGGATAGAATGCATCAGGGATAACCTGCTCTTTAGACACCAGGTGACACTTGACAGCTGTCACACTGGCTCCTGTGTCTCTCAGAGCCTCCACCCTATGGCCATTGATGGTCACCCACTGCCTGTATTTCTTAGTGTTCTCAGGCAGCGGGGTCCTAGGGACCATCTCAGAGTCTCCTAATGAGACAAGGGAAAACACTGTGGGATCCCCCCACCTTGGGCACCCAACTCCTCCCCCAGGGCTACACTAGCCAACTGCCGGGGGACTGCACTGGTGGGTGCTGGTTTTCCATGCAAAGGGCAACGAGGATCGTTTGCCTTGTGGCCAGGGGCGCCACACTTGTAACATACCAGTGGTCCTTGGTGAACAGGGGGCCTGTCAGGGCCACTGGCTTCTTCTCAGGGGAGGCTGGGAACCTTTCCCTTGGTTCCCTTGGGGTCTACTTTGGGGCCCTTTATGGAACTCCTTCTGTTTACCCTTGTCCCCCCACTCTTCTGCTGGGGACCCTGCCCACCCTTGGCGGAGTCTCCCACGTGACCCTTGTGGACCCGGGTACTCACCCAGCGGTCCGCCTCCTCAGCAAGCTGCCTAGGGTTAGTCAGCTTACTATCAATCAGGTGCTGGCGTAGCTCAGGAAAACAATTACCGGACAAGTGCTCCCAGGCAATCAAATCAAAGAGCGCCTGAAAATCAGTCGCTTTGCTACCCTTTACCCAACCATCCAAGGCTCTGCAAAAGAAGGTCACATATTCAACCCAGGTACTGCTTTCAATCTTACTACAGTTCCTGAACCTTTGCCTATAAAGCTCAGGGGTCAAACCATACCTAGTCATTAAGGCATCCTTCATGTGGCTGTACGAATTATAGACTTCAGAGGGCAAATCCAACAAGGTATCCCGCCCTTCACTGAGGAACCGTCCCCACAACCCCGCTCCCCAATCCTTCTCAGGGACCCGGTGGGAAGACATGGCTACCTCATAGGCTTTGAACCACTGCCCAATGTCATCATTTTTAAAAACTCCTTCACCACATCTTTGGGAATATACACCCTAGCTTCAACAGGCACAGGCGGTATGCTGCCACCAGAGGGAGTAATCTCTAAGCTTTTGGCCTTCAATTCCAACTCCCTCAAAACTTTCTCATGTTCAAACTGCATTTTCTTTTCCTCTAGGGCTAATTTCCTAGTTTGCATTTCGAATTCTAACTGCCCATTCAGCTTGAGCTTAGTCAGCTCCATTTCGTGCATCCTACTCTCTTTCCTGTCCTCCAACTCCTCTGGAGACAGTCCTCTGGCAGAAACACTGCTACCTACTGGGGAAGGTGGTCTTCTAGCCCCTAGACCCAATAGCCCCTCCAGCTGCCCTTCTGCATTCTCAGCCCCTCCACAGGGGCACTCCTTGATTCGACCCAGGCCCTCAGCGCCTTTTGAAGGTCCTCCTTCCTGGAGAGTCCGGTCATGGACACTTTAAACTTTTTGCAGAATTGCCTGAGCTGCTTGAGGGTGTAGCATTCTAGCCTCTCTTCTTCCCAATCACACTCAACAGAGGCTACTGATGCTGGTTTCTCCATAGTGACTGAACTTGGCATTTGCAAAAATAGGAAATCCCAGAAAAAATGCTATAAAAGTATGTGGTTGCGTTTTGGTCTGCACTCACTAAGTAGTGTTCACCAATCACTGTACATGAGTCACAAATGCAAGTCCAGAATCCCACCGCTGCCACCAATGTTAGATTTGGGGGTCTCTAGTTGGCAGAGGTATGTACCTTTGTCCAAATAGGGACCCTTGAGTCTAGTCAGGGAAAGTAGGTACACTCCTGAAATAACCCCTGCTCACCCTCTTGGTAGCTTGGCACGAGCAGACAGGCTTAGTTCAGAGGCAGTGTGTAAAGCATTTGTGAACACATACAGTAATCAAGTGACAACACTCCAAATGGACACCACACAGGTTATATATTTATAAAAATAGGTATACTTTATATAGATTTATCACAAGACCATAAACGACAAAAATAATCCACAATACTGTTAAGAATGCTTAGTTCTGATCAAAAAGGCTTAATTCAAGGTTCTGTGCGAGTCGGTAGCCTCCTCCGGCTACGGCGATGTTGAGAACAAACAGAGTCTCACAAATCCAGCTGACCGCGTCGAGACGGGCCAACACAGCGTAGACAGACTCGGTCACAGTACCTTTTACTTGAAGCGGCAGGCACGGGCGTGCGAGCCGGATGGCTGTTCATCGCGGTCGCGATGCAAAAATGGAAGCGTTGCAGGACGCGTTGTCCCTCGATGCGGTGCAGGCAGCGGCTCGTTGACGTCGTCGAGACGGAGTCGGTAAGACCAGGGCCGTGCGTTGCAGGGCGAGACGGTGCTTCGATGCGGTGCTGGCAGGTTGCGGTGCGGCGACGGAGCCGGATTCAGGAGCTGGCGTCGATCAGTCCGGACAGCGGTGCGAGTCGGGCGGTGCGTCGCAAAGCGTGCGAGCGGTGCCCAACTCCGGTGCGGTCACAGGACTCGAACTCAGCAGCAGTGACCGTGTCGGTCGGACCAGTTCGATTCGGCGTAGCGAAGAGTTGCAGGACGCGTTGTCCCTCGATGCGGTGCAGGCAGCGGCTCGTTGACGGAGTCGGTGAGACCAGGGCCGTGCGTTGCAGGGTGAGACGGTGCTTCGATGCGGTGCTTACAGGACACTGAGTCGGTCGTGAGAGTCGGTCACAGCTCCCTACCTCTGCAGCCACTGAAACAGAGTTTCCAGCAGCAATTCACAAAGGGGGTGAAGTCCAATGGTCCTGGGACTTCGGTCAGGGGGCAAGCTCTCTTCCAAGCCCTTGGAGATCCTTCACAAGTTGATGAAAGTCACAGCAAAGCAAAAGTTCCTTTCTCCTTTCTTTGGCAGTCAGGCAAACCACTGCAGGCCAATCCCCCAAGCAGCACTTCAGGCTTAGGGATAGTTTCTCCTCAGTTTCTTCTTGGTTCCGCTCCTCAGCAAAGGTTTCTTCTTGTTCCCAAAAGTGATCTAATTTTCCTGGGGTCTGGGTGCCCCTCTTATACCCTGATTCTCTTTGTTCTCTGGAGGCAGAGAGGCCTCTGCCTAGTCCAAAACCAGTTCTGGTCAGTCCTGGAGCACTTTGTTTTTCTGACTCCTTCTTTCCTTTCAGAATGTGGGGCAGACTGCTCAGCCGCCCGGCAGGAGGTGGAGCCAGCATTGTGGAAGACAGGCACAGCCCTATTCAGACCCAGGTGCAACTCCTCCCTCCACTCTGGATGCAGATCCTTCTATTCAGCCCTGCGCTGACTCACCCTGTCTCCTGTAGCCACCCCCAGCCCCTGTCACTCAATCTCCAGACAAGGAATACACAACCTAGCAGAGGCAGGCTTGGATAGTTAGGCAAGAAAATACCCACTTTCTAAAAGTGGTATTTTCAAACACAGAATGTTAAAACCAACTTCACTAAAAGATGTATTTTATCATCCTGAGTTCAGGCATACTAAATTCGTTTTTCTACCATGTTCCCGGGGTCAGTTCTGACTATAAGGTGTAATAGTCAGTCTGCCCATTCTGGCCTATGGGGAGCAGGTAGCCTTGCAATAGTGAAAAACGAAAATGGCTGTAATTCACTATTAGGACATGCCACACACACCAGGGCATGTCCTTCCTTATACTTACAATGCACCCTGCCCTAGGGCCTACTTTAGGGGTGACCAACATGCAGTAAAGGGAAGGTTTAGGGACTGGTAAGTGGGTGTACTCACCAAGTCGACATGGCAGCCCTAGGCTGCACACAGGCTCTGCGATGGCAGGCCTGAGACACATTGTACAAGCCGCTTCTGTGGGTGGCACAACTAGTGCTGCAAGCCCACCAGCAGCATTGGATTTACAAGCCCTGGGCACACTCAGGGCACGGTACTAGGGACTGACAGGTAAACCAATCATCCAATCATGGAGTCACTAATACTTACATCAATTCACGATAGGGAGCACTTGCACTTTGGCACTGATTAGCAGCGGCAAAGTGCCCATGAGCATCTAGTCCAGCAAAAACATATCGGTAACAGTGGAGGCATTACGAAAAAAATGGAAGGGAGACCCACGCCAAGGATGCCAGGTCTAACAAGGCTTATTAATGCACAAGCAGGGAGGGAGAAAAAAAGTTAGTGTCAGACACAGCGTCTCGTATGCATTTAAAATGTGCAGTTTGAAAACATGTGTAGGCCTAGACTATTCATGTCAACCTAACAAGATGTCATTAAATTAAACACAGTAAAAACACTGCATTTGTGCCTCATCATTATTAATCTAAAGTGCAGAATTACTGATTTGTAAAATCTGCTTCCACATGGAGTGGGCCCTTAAGGTAGGGATATATTGCAAATTGGGGGCTGTAGAGGGTCCAGGTCAGTGGCTCCATAGCCAGGGATGAACTACTCAAGTGATAAAGTGGTGTAGACCATAGTCTTTCCTACATGAAGAATGGGGTACAATCTGAGGTCACAAAGGCCACATAATAAATCCTTCAGGCGCTTCTTGATCTTTTAGCATGTAGGCCTAAAGGGTTATGGACATATGTTCATATAGCGTAATCAAAACATTACAAAAACAATGAAAGACTGCAGAGAGAAATCATGCTTACTATGCAGAGTCATTAATCAGCTGGTTGCGGGTAGAGTGGACTTGTCGGGGCTTTGTCCACAACTTTCGACTTCTTGCACTGACTTGGGGCTTTCTTGCAAGTAAGGTACAAGCTGCATCAGACCAGTAGAATTTCAGAAAAGCCCCTGGATTTTTCTCAGCATGGAGGAAATGGTTATCACTCACCACCAAGATCTGGAAGCATCAAAGCAGGGCCTATAGAGTATTTGTTAAAGAATGTGTTCCATAACCTGGATGGGATTTACAGCTTTTATTTACAAGTTCTGGCAGTTAGTCAGCAGCCCACAGCTGACCAGAGACAATGAGCCCTGAAGAGGTGGGCGAGATTTTCCATCCTCAGAGGGGGCCTCTGGGAAGAGCGTCCCTTTCCTTTTTTCCAAAGTGCACTGTGGTGGTCACTATCCACATGTAGCTGGCCAGGTACAGCCTTCAATGACTTGTTTATCAGGAACCCTTAAATATTCATCAAGAGAGGATGTAGAAGTTTGGTACTGGCTTGTAAGTGGGTGCCACTAGAATTAATTAGGTGCAGTAGTACTGTGAAAAGAAACACTTTGAATATTTCTATTTTGAGTAGATACAGTAACAAATTACTGTAACAATCATCAATACACCTTAAACACATTTCCAAGAGGAACATTAAAACATATGAAATCATAGTGTTTTTCACTCTACCTCCATCCCTTTACCCTATATCCCAAAGCCCTAACCTTTAACCAGATATCCTTAACCCTTTACCCATAACCCTTTAACCTTAACCATAACCCTATTACTAAATTCATACCCCAATTATTTCCTGTTACCCTTACATTTTTAACCCCTACACCACATACACTTACACTATACCCCATATACATAATTATATTCCCCAGACCCTTGACCCTATAGTCACCCCTTTAACCTTAAGCTCTAACCCCTATTCCTTAACCACCACATCCTATACCATTTTTCTACACCCCAACCCCTTACTTATAACACCTAAACCCCAAAGCCCTAACCATAACCCTACCCTATATGCTACATTTTCATACCTTATACTCTTCAACCTAAACCCTATACAATAAAGCCTTAACGCCTATACATCTAACCCTATATGCCTAAACCCTGACCTATAACCCCTCAACCTTAGCCACTATACCTTATACTTTAATTTTTATACTCTTACCCCTTAACTCTTACATCCTTCACCCCTTTCACACTGTCCTTTCTTCACTATATTTTGGTCAGAAACATTTTGTGAATTATTCATATTACAAAGTATGTAGTTTTTAGAGCTGGTAATTGGAAAGTGTTATCTTTAGGAATGTTATTTTTGAAGCTTTGAGGCAAGACCCTATATCTGCATGTCAAGTGTATCAGCTGGTAAGGTAGCTCAGTCAATCTAGGCACCTACCAAAGGGATCCGTATGTATTCACCATATCTCAACGTCCAATAATGGTAAAGTAACTCAAGTGGTTGATGTGTTTGTGGGAGTGAGAACCTGCTGTGCCCAAGTTAGAGGTTTATCAAGTAGCCACCTGCTCTGCTCACCGCCACCAATGGGCGAGCATTATATCTGTCATAATGGTGCTTTTATGGTCTATATGGACGAATACAAAATTATTGACTACTGATCTATCATACCATATTGCAACTTTTAAACAATATTTTCCTTGTTGCCACACAAGCAATACAAGGCAATCAGCATCCTTCCACCAATGGTTACAAGCATAAAGACCTGAGGCTCTCTCAAACCCTAAATTATGATGTCACTTTAGTCATCTTCGCCTTAGATTGATATAATGAGGACGTGACATGAGTAACTGTCCAAGCATCATATTGTGACATCTTTTGATGCCCCTTTTAAAACCACTATCACATACACCAAATATAGCTCACTAAATCCTAACATAGTATGGAGGCATCTCCAATCATCCTATCTTGGCACATGAGACCTGAGGTGTGACATGGTTTAATTCAGTATGAGAATATTATACACATTTCTTCTTTCCTTGTCTATCAATGACCTTTGTACAGGACTGATGTAGGTGAAGAATAGATAGCTTAATCACGCTGAAGAGTTTTATCACTCTGATTGTTCAATGTAGTGCAAGCTGTAAACAAAGTCTGGTATTAATTGGCAGGCTTCTTTGGCACAAATACAGTTCTTCCAGTGAGGCTAATATTCCATGATAATCTGGTGGAAAGATTGTGATTGTCCAATATGGCAATATTGCTACTTTCACAATCAGAAGCAACACGTGTCAAAGGTATTTACATAAATCAAATCAATGACCCAAGTCGGGGGGTGAGGAGGAGCAATCAAGTAATATCTTAGTTAAGTTGTCAGACCAGGGTCGACTAAAAGCTTTTATTTTGCAATGTCAGATTTGCCCAGAAACACTGTGGCCAGATAGCAGACCTTATTGAACATTACAGGTTAGGCCTTGTTTTCCAATCTCAAACATGGCTAGAAGAAGGCAGGCCCTACCCTTACTGAGGCACGTATCTCCACCCCGCTCCCCACTCAGAAGCCCGACCACACAGAGTGGGGGAAAGGTTGACATTAATCTGCCACGAATCTTTAAAAACACTCCCTGGGCATTACGAGCTAATTGCAATATAGACATTGGGTGTGAAGTTTCAGCGAATAACAATAAACTTAAGTTTCTTCTTGTGCACTGCTCCCTAACTCTCCTCTATCCGCCTTTCTTAATAGAGCATCTTTTCATCTTGTCTCTTCAAAATGAGATTTTAGTGGTGCTTGGGAATCTTAACCTTTGCCTAGAATCCGTCGAGGGTACAAGCCTAAAATGTTTAAACGACCTAGCTGCCCTCAATTTGCATTTACTGAAAATTAAACCTACCCACTCTGCTGGGCACCTACTCGATCCAACCTTTGTTTCTGAAAACTTAATTCAAAGTCAAGGCCCCATTCCATTTACTTGGCCTGACCCCTATGGTGTACCATTTGAGAACCTTCTTGTGACAGGGAGAGACTATCTTTCACCGGCAACAACATGGAACCGTCCTGTATCTATTGTCTTTTCCATCTGGACACTGTAGCTATGGGATGTAACAAATACTTTTCAAAATCAGACGTGAAAGTGAGCAAATCTGAATGTGAGCCACTCCTTGGCAATTTCAACAAAACAATTTCATTTGCCTTATCTCAATTCCTACCAGGAACCCAAATGTGGCAAAAGCCACAGAACAGGACCAAAAAATAAAATCTGTGGTTCGCTGAAGAAATAAAATAAATTAAGCTTGAACTGGGCCATGCATAGATATATTGGTTAGAGATCGCTGCCCCAAAAAGAAAATTGACTTATCGAGTCTGACAGCTACTTACAAAATCAGGAAGGCTACGAAAACCTTTTCTCGAATTTCATTTCTCAAGCTTCAAACCACTCTAAAGAGGTGTTTCATACTGGAGTGGAGTTACAATCTCCCACAGCCTTTTCTGCCACTCTCCAGCATTCCCAACAACCTTGTGATGACCTTAGCAAGATTAAACTCCCTTTAAAGTCACTGAAACTAATATCACTTTCGCTTATTTTATACCAGTTTAGGCAACCAATTGTGACTCTAGTCTTGCAAGAAGTAACCCACCTTAAGGGGTTCCTCCTGACTGCAGCACAGCGAAACTGATGAAACTCCTATTTGTCTCCCAGCTATCAGATTTGATTAATTGCTCCTTAAGGCATGGCATTTTTCACCAGGCCTGTAAAAACAGCCGTTGTGACTTCTAACTTTAAAAAACATTTCAACTTAAGGCACCATGAATCGTATCCCACATTACTCTTTCAGAGTCTTGCTATACTACACTGCAACTGATAAAAATTTAGAAATAGACAGACAAGACAATTTGAATAATTGTAGGAAGAAAACAAGCTGTTAAACTCTTTTCAAGTTGGATTCTTGCCAGGGCATAGTATAGTGTAGGTGATTCTCTCTGTCCTTGATGACCTGTGCTGCTTGGCAGATGAAGGCCATTGTGGTGTTAGACTTCTTAGAAGTCTTTGGTAAGCTAGATCACTCCATCCTCATAAAAACCTTAACCAAAGCTGGACTAGGTGGTTGATAGACCTGGCATCCTTGGTGTGGTTTCTCCCTAACTTTTTACCTTCAGACCTCCTGTTTTTGGCTGACTTCGTTTTTGTTGGCCATAAAACTCTGCATACTTTAGCACTGCTAACCGGTGCTAAAGTGATTAAGCTCTGCCCTTATACATGTTAGATTGGCTTATACCAAATCAGCATATTTCATTTACTTGAACGCCGCTAGTGAAGTGGCCAAACCTGTGCCCAGGGCCAGTAAATTAAATGCTACTAGTGGGCCTGCATAAACAAGAAAAAATGTCTCAACCGGTAATCATTAAGTAAGACAGATACAATTAAAGAAACAAATCAATAAGAGAGAGAGGGTAAAAAAGGGAGACCACAAAGGAGAGTGAAAAAAGTGGGTAAATCCATTTAAAATGCAAGTAGTTATTTCAGCACTACATTACAATATATGCATAGGTAACCCAATTGTAGGTGTGCACATTCGTGCTCGTAATGGTGAACACAAGGCAAGTTGAAGAAACTGCATCAACGGCGCAAAAATACAATTAAGCTGAAGGTCACGGAAAAAGTTAACAGATAATTTTACAGAAAAGGATTCAACTGTTTGGGGAGACCACAGTAATGCCCACAATTGCGCTGGAGGGTCGACGGCGTTTCGGCCTGTACAATTTCAGGTCATCATCAGGACCGGGTTACATGGATAAGGAAAGTGCTGTATAGGGGTGGTGAGAGGAGAAAGGGGAGAGGTAAGAACCGGGAAGTATCAGTGGAAGGTAAAAGTCAGTGAAAGAGGAAGAAAAGGACTACCTGGGATGGTTGCGTGGAGCCCGTCAGAATGGAGTGAATCATGCTAAAAGAATCCGGGCAGGGTCTGTAGGGGAGGAGTAAGAGTAATGAAGGTGCATCCACAGGGCTTAGTTGTCACATGAAATGAGGCAAATTGTGGAAGGCAGTAATCACGATAAATGTACCTGGGAAGGATGCGAGGAGCCAGAGAGATTTGAGCGAATCAAGTCAAGGAATCCGGGCTCGGTCTGTGGGGGAAGGAATTACATAAATGAAGGAGTGCTGCCAAGGCTAGATTACAGCAGGGTATGAGACAATTGAACCAAAAAGGTGGTGCTGGCGAAAGGTAAATAAGGCTTACCTGTGAGGACATATGAGGTCCCTGTAGCATGCAGGGAATGCGTGTATTTAGGACAAGCCTTCCGTCGCTCATGTGGCAAAAGGAAGAAGTAACGGTGTCCACGGGAAGGATCCGCGATAGGCGTGGAGGGACAGGACATCAACTGGGAAGGGAAGGGGAGGCAAACGGGTAAGCTGTAGAGTTCAATATAGTCATAGTCAGGAACACGATCCTGGTCGGTGTGAGGGAGAAAAAAAAATTACCTTTTACTGGAACAAATCCTACGGTGTAGGGGTTACGGCTCATTAAGTCGGATAACCGGGAGTTAAGCATAGGGAGGTGCCCAGCAAGTGTCTGGGTCCAGAGGGCGAGTGAAGCGCGCTGAGTGCCGTAAGAACGGTCGCAGTATGCTGGAGCGAAACCAGCGCCCAAAAGACAGCTTTACATAGAGTGGTGGGCGGGGGGTCACGAGCAGGGGGAAGGAATAGGCCGGCGAGATACGGAACTATATAGTGCCCCCGGGGGATCGAGAGGAGTATGGGAACCGGCCAATACTCAGACTAGTGGGCCTGCAGCACTGATTGTGTCACCCACATAAGTAGCACTTTAAACATGTCTCAGGACTACCATTTCAGCTTGTATGTGTGACGTTTTAAGCTGCTATTTCGATCTGACAAAGTCAACCTTTTGCCAGGCCCAAACCATCCTTTTAATACATGTAAGTCACCCCTAAGGTAGGCCCTGGCAAGCCTAAAGGGCAGGGTCCAATGTATTTAAAAAGTAGGACAAGTACTTTTAAGTTTTACATGTTCTGGTAGTGAAAAACTCTTAGGGGTATATTCACAAGAACGTGTGATAACTACCGCAAGAGTTGCGTAAAGCAACTTCCACTATCGCAGCCTATCTCAGGAAAATATCCCCGTGTCAACGTGGAATTCACAACAAGGCGGTACCATGCGATAGCCACCAGATAACGCATCAAATGTCAGCGCGAAAATCAACGCCACGCCGAAAAAATGCAAAACGCGAGAAATCATGCGATGAGGCCACTCGCGGTACAAAAAGTAGCGAAAACCAGCCTCAGGCCTGCAAATCCCACGCGCCTTGCGGGAAATTGCACCATAAAAACCACAGACACAACACACCAGAAACAAGCCAAAGCACGTAGCAACATGGATGCACCCTGACCCAGCACAGAGGGCTTCGCGAACCCCACCACCCCCACAGACCACCAGCAAGGAACAACGGGGTCGGGGAAGGCCAAGGAGAAAAGGGAGTTGAAGACGGGGTGCAGACCACAGGAAAACAAGACCAAGGCCACAGAGGCGACAGAACACTACCAGCAACTGACCCACAAGCAGACCACCTGGAATGCAGTCCGAGTGCCCAGGAGGCCAATCCAGGAGTCCAAGAGGCGCCGGCAGGACGTGACAACCTAAACGAGGTACAAACCCGCTGCCAACAGGAAGGCAGCAATGGCGACAGGAGGTGGCAGTCCAGCGACACAGGAGGAGCAGGAGGAAACCCAGGCCACAGTCATCAGTGTGGAGAGGGTGCAAGGAGTAGGGAGTACGGACACAGCTCGACAGGACCTGACACAACAACAACAGGGTGAGGATCCAACAGGGACTGGGGGGATGGGGGGTGATGGGCACAATGCCACACATGCACAATGAGGTGTAACACACTGCACACCCACATTTACCCAGGGACATGTCCCCCATCCCCGTAGCACACTGCAGCACACACACATAGCAATCACAGCACATACCATGACAATGTGGCACAAAGTGCAACACCCACACTGCAGAACAGGGGACACGACTGGGTCCACCCAGGCGCAGTAACAGAACAATCACATTGGACAGAGCAGGGAACTGTGAGACGCACATCTATGGCTACAACCCCACATCAGCCATGTATGCCAAATGTACACTGTCCCAACTCAAACAGCCACCACCACCCAAACAGTCACAATGTACATTGTCACACAGTCTGCATGTCGACAAGAACAAGGCGCCAACACAATGCCAACATGCACCTCCCCTTCACAATGCAGAGGGACAAACAACACCTCCAGCAGGTCAGAACAGACAACCCATCAGTGATGCCCAAGACGAACACCACACCCCCGACACCGACACCCTACAACAGCCCATGGACATCCCACACAACCCACCACCAGGACCAGGGCAGACAAGCTACTCAGAGGAGAACCCAGACCCTGCAACAGACCACACAGCATGAAGCACCCGCGATCACGGCTTCCTCACAACACCTCACCCACCCACACATGGCACCCCAATGCCAGGTGGCAGAATGCCAAAAGGAGGTGGCCCAACAGGTGAGGGTATTGCCTAACCCATGGAATGCGAACTAGAACACATACGTGGGTGTCCAATACCCTTCAGGGACCACCTACACCCCACAAAGGAGACCCACACCTCCACAGAGACACATGCACATATCATGTTGAACTGGCTATGGGCACGTGCGCCCGGCCCCTTTATTGGCAGGGCCACATGTACAGTGACGCCTGTGCTGGATGTGTGTGGGGTGAGTATAAGCCAGCCCGCACGGAGTGCTTGGTGCTGGCAACAACCTGAACAGTGGACACCAGTGTAATGGAAACTGAAATCACCAGCATAACAGAGTCAAATGCAGAGCGACATGGAGGGATCCGGAGTAAGGACAGAGGTCACCCAATATTCAGGCTGGACGTTCCGTTAGTTGCAGTGCACTGAGATAGGGGCACTAGAAAAGAGCGCGCTCATGTGAAGGAATTGCTAGGATTGTGTCCATTCAGGTTAGTCCTGATGCAGATGCAGTGTGGTGTGGTACACCTGCATCAAATTCCTCATCAACGTCCCAGGTCTTCCCCACTGCATGAGGTGACAATGCTGCGCAACCTCACAACAGCACAAAACTCAATCAGTAACGGACAATGGCTTGCGGTGCACTGAGTCACTGGCACCAGGAGTGCTGAGCAGGGCAGCAGGCTGATGATGGCATCCACGACAGGTCTGAGCAACTCCGTAGGTCTGTCAGGACCACCCTTTCGACTCTGGCAGAGGGCGGTTGGAGGTGGTCCTTGCGGTGGTGGCGTGTGCCTCCTGCGGTGATGCGATGTCCGGGCCGGTCAAGACTCGATGCCATGTGTGGGCCCTTGTGGCCCGCAGTTGGGGCAGGAGGAGGCGGACAGCGCAGGGCCACAGACACATGGCGTTGCTGACCCCAAGACCATCGCTACAGAGGCCATTCAATGTCTCAGAAGAAGGGGTCCCAGGCCGGAACAGCACAGAGTCAGTGGCCAAGGATGCACTGCGGCCGGCACAGGCACCCAGCCACGGGACGGTGACTTGCGGTGCAGTCAGATGGGCCATGCGACCTGAGTGGGTCCCCATCAATGTCCGATGTGTATGTTGTGGAGGGTTTCGGGGGACAGTGGAAGGTATCCTCCAGGGCATGATGCGGAAGGTCTGATGTTATCTGGAAGCAGCAAATGGAGGAGTGGAAAGCGCAACCCTCGTTTTCACCAACAATTCGGGATCAGCTACATGAGGATGAAAACTACCCGCTAGTCCATAGACTCAAACGCCACCAATGTACGACCAGTGAGTGTCCATGAATGTCGGGGAGCAAACTCAGTGGCACAGGTGCTGGGAGGGGATGCAGTCTGCGATGATGCCTGTACACAGATGTGAACTCCAAGAATGCCAAATCAAGGCGCTGTGACCTAATGGACCGCAGTGTAGGCCGGAGGCAGTGGTCAGCTGAGGCCCATAGCCACGGGTCGTTGGCTCGCGAGGCACAGAGTTAGTGACAGAGTGGCAGTTGTCAGTAGTGTTCAAACACCTCCGTGACGATGATCCTGTTCCCTCCGGACTGCAACGCGTCATCCTCTTATGCCCCTCCGTGCATGCAAAGAAATGTATTCAGCCTTCTGAATTACCGATGTTCAGTTCCAAATCTGTGATCCCACTCGTGCACAGCGTAGGCCGAGGGCAGTGGTCCACGTAGGCACAGAGACACGTGTGGTTGTGATGCCATGCACAGACCTGTTGCCACCACATCGAAGGGTGTATGGTGAATAGTTCTCTGCCTTAAATAATGTTCACTGCCATGGTGTAATCAAGACTCAGTTCCAAATGTGTGACATACATGACCGTGGTGTAGGCCTGAGGCAGCGGTCAGCAAGGCTCATTCACTGAGTGTCGCTGGCATAGGTTGGATGGCCCCACCGGCCTGCGTAGTTCAGATTCAGTGGCACCACGTGTTCGGTCACCTCCGTTTATGTGACCCGGCATTCATCCAGACTGAGCCGCGTGTTCCTCTTGCACCCCTCCGTGCAACCACTGGTGTGGACTCCGCCATTCGTGCTTTGCGACTAGGTGCTGGATGTGTGACCTACTGGTCAGCAGGGTAGTCCTGGTCCCTCATCCACGTGTCCCCGGCTGGAGTTGAACAGGGTTAGTGGCACCACGTGTCGCCGGCTGGCGTTGAACAGGGTTAGTGGCACCACGTGTAGCCGGCTGGCGTTGAACAGGGTTAGTGGCACCACGTGTCGCAAGATGCCCATATGGAACTATGCCTCACTGATCAGGGGGGTCTGGTGCTGTGGCCGCTGGCCCGGATTTGGGGTCACTGCCATTCATGACTCAGGACACAGTTTCACATATGGGACCTACTGGTCCGAAGAGTAGGCCTAAGGCGGCAGTGGAGTATGTCAACGAGAAAGGAATTAAGCAGGCCTGTGTCGTGGAGGCCGTGATGGTCTGAGGTGGCTGCCAAGGTCGCAGGCCTTGGGCTTGGAGCTTGCGAAGGCACGTGGTGGGCCCTCCTTGACACACGCCGGTGTCGGCAGGTGATCAGTGTGACCTGGCTGCGCAGGGGCGGGCCTGACGGGTTCGTGGTCCAGCGTGCCGGGGTCCGGCAGGCGCACAGCATCGCAGGCAACTCCGCACACGGGGACGGCATCGGCCTCATGGCGGGGTGGAAGGCGCCGCCCTGGCAGAGACGTGGGTCTTTCCGGAAGAGGACCACGCCCAGGCCTACGTGCTTTTTATTCACACCCCTACGCTGGCATAGCGTATGCCGGGCCATCCCACTCGGGTGACGCTTAGGGGGGGCGTAACAGGCAACATTTCCACGAGGTCCCCCACTGGCTGTGGTGACATGGTGGCATCCACTGTCCACTACACTCCATACACAAGCGGTGTATGTCGCCGTGAATATGGGTGTGTTCTGCATACTGCGAGGTGTCCAGCACATCTCCGGCACTCTTGGCATTGTGTACTTTCCCAATCATGGTTCTACTGCATCCTTCACACATGCCTGGTTGCCACCTCTCACCACATTCGGCTATTATGTGGCTGAGGTGCTATGCCGTTGCTGGCTCATGTTCAGGGCTTGCCCATGTGGACATTGTAAGTTGTTTTGTCGTGTCTGGTGGGTGGGCATATTGTCGTGCCAGTTGTATGTGAGTTTGTGACGTGTGCATTGCCAGTGTTGTGAGTTGCATGGTTGTGGAGTTGAGGTGTGTGGGGTGTTCATTTGTATGTTGCCAAGGGGTTGTGCTATTCCCTTGTTGCCATCCGGGGTACGCTGGGTGATGATGTACTGTCGGAGGATGAAGGAAACATGCACACTGGCTGTGTATTTGAAGGCGACATTGTTGGGTGTTCCATGGTGTTCTGTTGTTGCCTGCACATTGATGTGAGATGTGTGCTTCCTGTTACGGTGATTGTGTGCTGTGTCACCAGGGGGCACAGGTGGTACATGTGTGCTGTGAATTGCCCCCAACACGTGCGTACGTCCTGCTTGGGCGTATGGTCCTTGCTTGGTCTCCAGCGGATCCTGCGCATTGTGTTGTACGTATGGGGACTGGGGTACCAGGGTGATGGTGATGTCCAGGACAGGTGTGGGGGACTTGGATGTGGCTGGCTGTGAGACTCCTCCGACTCTGGCGGTGTTGGATGGGGTCCCAGGGTCCAACAGGTGCAGCCACGCCATCAGCTTTGTGTGGGGTGGGATGTTGGTTGTCTGCTGTGTTGTTGCCGTAGGCCTGTTGGGCGATGATGGTCAGAATGCGTAGGTTGGTTGTCCCTTTCAGCCTGTAGTGGAAGGTGACATTGTCAGTTGTTGGTCTGTGCGGCTGGTACGTTTCCTGGGGTTCCGCTGTCTTTGTCATCGCTGCGTCTGTGGTGGTCCGGGGGGAGTGGGGTGTTCCGGGTGTGAGTTGGGGTCCTGGGGTGGTGGAGATGGGTGTTGTGGCCCTCTTGGGTGTCCGGGCCGCATGATGGGTGGCTCCATGGCATCTGTTGCCCTTCAGATGTAGCCCTGGGCTGTGCTCCCTTTTGTGGTGCTGGCTGCCATCCGACTTTATACCAGGTCAGAGCAGGTGTAGATTCCCTGTTGCTATCGCGCCTTATCGCCTGTTTTGTGTTTTTATCGCGGATGTGGCTGGTCGTTGTGAATGTTGAGGTGTGCTGTTGTCTCGGCTTTTGTCACGGGAACGCCTACTCTGCATCTCATTAGAGATATTTGCGGGGGTCCTCTGTGGCGCTGTTTTTTGCGGCTGCTATCGCGGGTAAACTGGTGCTGTGGGCTGTTAACACAGGCTTGTGATTGGGGAGGTAAATTTATCACGACTTTGGCTGCGATAAAGTGCCGTTAATTCGGCGATAGCTCCTTGTGAATATGCCCCTTAATTAGCTTTTCACTACTGCAAGGCCTACCTCTTCTATAGAATAACATTGGAGTTACTTTAGTACATTTTATAAATGTAATTTCCAAATGGGAACAGTTGCCCAGTTCATGTTGGTGTCTCTGGGATTGTAATGAAAAATCCTAACATGGTGAAGCCGGATTTAAAATTACAATTTTGAAAACGTCACTTTTAGAAAGCTGAAAGTATACCTCAGGACACTCATCTCGTGTCTCATCTGTCGCACTGCATTGTGGGTAGGAATTCTCCTTTCATTAAACCCTTTAAACATCCTTTGTCCATTTTCATCATTAGAAACCAATAGTTATACAGTTTCTTTTTCTTGATTCATCCAAGCTTATTAAATCACTGTGGAGACAGCGCCATTCCACCTTCTGTCTTTATTTACTTCAAATGACTACTGCGTGCCAATCAGGCTTTTCACAGCAACCCGTACAATCAAAAAGTAGAACGTACATCAGAGTCGGCTTGTCTTTTCATACCCAATGCATTTTGAGCCTACACTGGCTCTTCTTCAGGGGTTTCTGCAATAAATAAAAGACACTCAGCTAACTACTTACTATTGGCCTTCACTAATACCAAATATTATAAACACCCACGCTGTCACACTCATACCCCTACTACTCCCAAACCCATCTAACTAGGAACCCGTTCATTCAAACGGGAAAAAAATCCCATTCCCATCACTCAAACCCCTTTCACCCATCCACTTAATCATAACTAAACACGCAATCAAAAAGCAACTGAAGCCTCGTGTAACATCCCCAAAAAGCTAAATTCAACCCCCTCTATTTCAATTACCAATACTCCCCATATGCCTCTGACCCGTTTTCAAATCGAAGCCCGTCTTCCCCCTTTCCCGTACTTTCAAGGTCAGACAAATTACCTTACACAAGCCGCAACCGGCAGCCTAACCTCCTCATCCAACTCTCAGAAGGTGGAATGGCGCTGTCTCCACAGTGATTTAATAAGCTTCGATGAATGAACAAAAAGAAACTGTATAACTATTGTTTTCTAATGATGAAAATGGACAAAGGATGTTTAAAGGGTTTAATGAAAGGAGAATTCCTACCCACAATGCAGTGAGACAGATGGGACACGAGATGAGTGTCCTGAGGTATACTTTCAGTACGAGCTGTGAGCTGGGGCGCATCACAGCATCTGATCGCACGCACTGCCGGATGACAGAATTATGGATTCATGAATTTATCATAAGCGAAGGAGTGCATTCTCACATATGTTTTCTACTTTTAGAAAGCTGCCATTAACTGGTCTTAGCAATTTGGTGCCTGCAGCCTATCTCTTTGTCACATGACTGGGTGTAGCTAACACTTGGGCTTTGTGTATTCTTCCTAGACAGCCACACACAATGAGGAGCTTAGGTGTGACTGGATAGGCCATCACTGGCAGGATGGGAGGGTGGATCAGGGCCCAGCGCCACTTGCACTAGGATAGGCTGTGCCCTGTCTCCACACATAGGGCTACATAGCCCCTGCAGTTAGTCTGGAGCTAGGTCAGTGAAGGCAAGGCACCTGTGCACTTCAAAGGCATGCCTCTAGAAGATTCAAAGGCACAGCTGGGTATAAATACTGGACCTCCGACACCCCCTCTTCAGTTCACGTCTGGACCAGTGGATACTCAACCAGGTAGAAGGACTGCTGTGCTGCTGAAAGGACTGCCACTTTGCTGGACTTCTGCCCTGAATGACTGCTGCCCTGCTCTGCTGACCTCTTGCCTGGGTGAGAAGGACGGGACCTGCATCTCTTGAACCCAGCATGACTCCAAGGGCTAGTTGGCTGACATCTTGATCCGAAGCCTCAGGGACACAACAAACAGGCTTCCAACAACCTTGCACATGTACCTGGACTCTGCCATCTGTAAGTCTACCCTGTCAATTGGTGCCACTCTAGTCCTGAACCCTTAAAAGCGGGCTTAAGGTGCTCTGCCCGCCTCTGTGGATCCAGCGGAACCCACGCATCTCCTCTGTTGCGTGACACAAACCAGAGCAGAAACAATGCATCTGCTGCTGCTGCATGGAATGGACCTGTCGCAAAGACCCACATCGCATCACAGCCCATTGAAACTGCCACTGCGTGATGCATCCTCGGCGCAGGCCCTCGCATCCCGCATCAACGACAGCCTCGACGACAGACTTCACATTGCAGCCTCGCAGCTTTTCTGAGCTGATGCATCACCCCTACTGCGCGCCACATCCTCAACTCCAGACTTTGCACCACAAGCCCCACTGATGGGATTCTCAATGACAATGCAGACCTTCACATCGCAGCCTTGCCAATTCTCAGAACCGACACATCGCTTTGGCTGCGTGACACATCTGCAACCCGGATCCACACAACGCTCTGCAAACCAGGATTTAAGGTACTTTGTTTAGAGGGCCTCACTGGGTCTCTGAGCCGGCCTGTGCTCCATCGCAGTCAGTCTGAACTTGTAACTGTGTCTCAGTCTGGCGTGACCAGATATCCACAGTTGGCGCTTTTGTGCTTTTTAGCGCTATTTCATTAAAACATTTAAAATTGCATATCTCTGGTTCTACTGATTTTTGTCATTTTGATCTTGTTATATTTTTCTAACTTGGTGTGGGATTGTTTTTGTGCGGTGTTTTCCACTTTATTACTGTTTGAAGTGTTGCACAAATACGTTGTGTGTTGCCTCTAAGTTAAGCCTGACTGCTCTGTGCCAAGATACCAGAGGGTTGAGCACAGGTTAATTTGGGTTTGGCTTGTGCCTCACCCTGGCAAGGATTTGATTTCTGCTTGACCAGGGCTCACACCCCACTCAGCCAACAACCCAATTTCTTACAGTCGTCTTGTCATCAAATGGACCACATTATTTCTGCTAGACCCCCCAACAGATAATTTCTTTACCCCCCTTTTCTCTCAGCACCCAGGAAATTGAATTGTGGTGTCTCGCAGGGTTCAATTCTGTCCTCACTTCTCCTCAACCTATATATATGTGATCCCTGGCTGACATTTGCCAACATCTATGGTCCTGCTGATGCATGCATGCAGATGACATCCAAATTACACTTAGCCTGTCTAATCTGAATGGCAAATTAAGCCCTGAACAAAACACTGTGTCCTTGACAAATTGTCTTGTTTTAACTCAATGATCGAAGTGTGCACACTTCTTAAAAGTAAACCCCACTAAAACTGAGGTTTTGCTTACCCCCAAAGCCTCCTTCTCCCATCTTATAGCATGCTGGCATGTCATCATGCAACCTTTTGCATCCCCCACCAAAACATTGCGCAACTTAAGCATTCTCCTGAAAACTCGTGTATTGGTTGAGGCACAGGTGAAAAAAGCATCTGGTATGTGCTCGGGCAACTTAAGACCCTGAAGAAGCATACCATGATACAATCAACCAGCAACGTTGTCTACATGATCAAGTGCCCCTGTGGCCTTATGTACATTGGGATGATGACTCGTAAAGTTAAGATCAGAATAATGGAACATAGATCCATCATCAGGTGCCAGCGGACAACTACACATCTTACCTTGCACTTTAGAGAAAAGAATCACACAGGAAACGAACTTTCCTGGACAGTGTTGGACAAACCTAACATTCCCCCAGCCGCCCGGAACTCAGAGAACATCCTCTTTCTACGGGAGCAGAAATGGATTTATAGGGTTCAGAGTCACATCAGTGGGCTCAACGATGATATTCCATGGACCGCCCTTAATAACCTGTAAGACGGTCTCCTTCCGTATCTTTCTGTGAACCACATTAGTTTTCCCTACGGGTAGTTAACAGTCATTAGACCTAGGTAGGACACTGGGACACCATACTCCCCCACATATGGCCTTTAGGTGGGGACTGGTTTTTTGATTCTGCCCCATGTGGAATTACTACATGGCTACATATGATGGCTTAATTGCCTTCCCCATACAAGATGGTGTGGCTTTACTGGGCACCGTGTGTTCCCTTCGTGTGACCCTTTATTAGTACACAAGGTCACTTTCGATCATAGGCTTTTTGGGTTTTCAGTACAATAAGGGCATATACTTTCCCTCCACTTAATCATTCGCAAGTAGCGAAGCAGCGAAGGGGCTTTCTATTGTCCTTCAGCCCTCTCATTTCACGGGCTGGGTCTACTGCAGGATCCAGTGTCCCTCTATTGCTACGCAATATGGGTGCACAGTATTCTGATATTGTAATTGGTTACGTGTACATGGCAGTTATTCTGACCTCCCAGTCATAGGTGAAGCTTGGTCCACTTACATTATGTAAGCGCACCTTTTGCTAAGGACTTATTACCAATCCTGAGAAAAAGCGCTCACACATTGGGCCGATATTGGAATCCGGCCTTATTCCCTTACAGTATGGCTGCCTCAGGGAGCATTCTAGATGTTCTCTGCCACTCCAATCATGCCACCTACCGCCCACGTCATCCACTTCATCAACGTGATGACATCAACGGAGTCAGACGGTTTATCTCTCCCCGCCGCAGGACCCATGTCAGCTTCGCGGCGCTGGGAGAGACTACGGGCTAAGGATACGGCTCACCTTGACAAAGTAAGTGTGTGTGTGTGTGCGAGGGACCCTCCTGAGCACAGTTTGGCCATTCCTTTGGAAAGGGGCCCAGGTGGCCCGGGCCGTACTTGATGCAGAGGTGGCTCAAGCAATGCCACGCTAGCCCCTAAACTTTTTTCTTGCGATCGGATGCATATCCGGTCCTTTACGCATCTCCATGGTGAAGTTTCAGAACACGTCAATTTCAAATGTGAGTGAATTACGAACTTGATATGAGAAACAGATTTAAACGTATTTCTTTCTCTCTTCCTTTATCTCAATGCTAACAGTGTGTGACTATAGAGAGCTGTCCTCACTCCCCCGCCAGTTCAAGCTATGTGATTAGTAAACTCGGTAAGATACGCCGAGAGATTTTTTTGCATATGGCACTTCACCGAGTGACGATGATCCAGCATTTTTAACAGTAGTTTTCACTACATGAGCGCTACACTCATGCTCTTGTTGGGTTTAAGGACCATACACTTGTTGTGGGGTGTCCTAGTCTTAAAATTAAGAACCCATTGAGTCGCACTTTTAATTTAGAGGGGTACAACCATTTTTCTTCACTTATGTTTGTGTGTTTCTATACTTTACACCATGTGCACTTGAGATAATTGTGTTCATGTATGTACATTTCTCATTGTTTACAGGTTACTCAATGGGAGTAAGTTCCTCTACCACCAAACCTGATCATTTAATCAGAGTCTAACTACGTTCAACTCTACAAAGAAGGAGGTAGGGATAGTTTTGGAAGAGATCTTTTCTCAGTCCTGATGAAAGCCGGGAATTTCATTTTGTCCGGCTGAAACATGTCGACATCTAGCAGAGTGGAGGGGTAGGTGGTTCCTCATTTTCCACCACACCACCATCCACTGGTCTTGGATTGACCTTTTAATTAGACCAGGGAATCCAATATTAAAGGGATTACTTAGGAGATCCCGTGGTCTACTTTTAACTTTGTTCTGCACTCCTTTTGTGATCCCGCACATTGTTTCTTCTGTGTTGTGTTGTGTCTTCCCCCTCCCTATTGCTCCACCTCTAGCGTTGGTCTGCGCGGGGGTGTGTTAGCAGCCCTATGATGAAGCATGCCACAAATTTCTGTGAGTGAGGGCAGTATTAATACACATGTGAGTTGTCCTCTCTTCTTTTCTCTTAGCGGCCATACTTTTGAAGCCCCATTTCTTTGTGTGTGTAAAGGTATTCTGAGGAGGGCGGAGTGGGGCGTTTTCCTCCTACCTCTTAACTTCGTGTGTTATACTACAGTGCTAATGCCATTGATACTGTAGCTCCAGGAGAACGTTTCTTTCAACTACAACTGGTCCACAATACCACAGGCCAGCCATTAACTGGCATTTTAAGACGTGGCAGGATTTTTCCCATTCTAAAAACCCTACACTGGCTAGCATTCATTTCAGTGTTGCCCATCAATCTCTAACATCCACAACAGTGTGCATCATAAAACTCCTTGATGTTTGCTGTCCAAATTCTGGCTTTATTACTACCCTAGAAGGCCCTTCGTTCTGCCAATCAGTTTCTGCCCATGGTCCATGGTACCAGAGCAGTCACCTTTGGAGACAGATCCTTTTCCATTGAAGCAGCCAAAATGTGGGGTTCACTTTCACTCACCTGCACTAGTCAAATTTAGGAAAGCCATCAAAACCTTGCTTTTTAACCAGTCAATTCTCCTCCTTCCTGCTCTTTCATTGTTACAGTTGTTTGCACCAGATGCTTTTGGGATGGTTTGTGCTTTACAAATAAATATAACATATAACATAACTTAGAGTTATAGTGACCCACATGTGGTCAGGTAGAAAGAAACAGAATTCCTGGCCACAGTGCAACTCCCGAGACTAGACAGGGAGCAGCTGGAAGTTCTGGAGGCTGAAGTTAAATGGATGAATTTGTGGAAGCCCTTAAGGAGCTACCACGTTATATTGCTCCAGGGCTCAACAGTTTTCCCCCTGAAATCTATCAAACATATGTGCCTCTGCTTGCAGGTAAACTACTGAAGGGCTTTGCAAAGGCCAAGCATTTAGGTGTCTTGCCGGGGTCTATGAAGAAGGTGGTTATAGTTATGTTGCCAAAACCTGGGAAGGACCTTACCAAGCCTGGGTCATACCTTCCCCTCTGCATGATTAACACAGATACTAAACTATTGGCCAAAGTACTGGCCAACAGTCTGTGACGGGTAATAGGCATGCTGGTGTGTGAGGACCAGTGTGGTTTCATACCGGGGTGAAATAAAATGTTGAACATTCAGAGACTACTTATGTATTATGCTCAATGCAATATATGGAGATGGAAGGCACAAATAATATCACTAGATATCAAGGAAGCCTTCAGTACTGTAAGTTGGTACTACATGTTTGAGGTGTTGCGAGGGATGGGCTATGAACCTACATTCATGAGTTCGGTTCGGCTCTTGTATACAGCATCCAGTGCCAGGTGTGACTTAGTAACATTGTGTCACCCAGCAGGAGAACTGAACAGTGCACCCATCAGGGTGCCCCTTATCACCTTTACTATTCACACTAGTAATGGAACCACTAGTGATAAGTCTGTGCAAGGTCTTGGAGGACTACATATTTGAGTTGTTGCAACGGATGGGCTTTGGACCCACATTTCTGGGCTGGGCTCATCTCTTGTATACAGCAACCAGTGCCAGCATGTGACTTGGCATCATTTTATTGCCCAACAGGTGATCTGAACAGTGTACCCATCAGGGTTGCCCCTTATCACCTTTACTATTCACACTAGTAATGGAACCACTAGCGATAAGTATACACGAGGTCTAGGAGGACTACAGGATTCTCCTTGAAGACACACACTTTACAGAGTCCATGTACATTGACGACACCCTGATCACGACTGTTGGACTTGGCCCTTTTTGCCAGGTTCACGACAAAACGTTTTTGCATTTATGTGTTAGTAGTTTAAGTCTCTGGGCACTTTCGCACTGTGGTCCAGCGGAAAGTGCGTGCGCGCTCTGCGCACATTTAGTGAGATTGACCTGCCTCCCATAGGAATGCATTGGGGATCTGTGTGCCTGTGTTAATTCCTGTTATGTGAGGAGCAGTGTGGTCAAGTTTAGTATGTGTGAATTCGTGAGAATGAATGCTGCGCAATGGTGTGCGCAGATTTATTATGGCTGGTGTAGAAGTGCCACTTTTAGAAGTTGGCATGTATGTGTGCTCTGTGCCTGCCTGCCTGATGTGGATTGCATGTCTGGCTTTGTGAGTGACAGGTGCTGGATGGTGTGGGGAATTCCAGGAGCCAGGGTGAGTCAGCCCAGTGGTGAATAGAGAGATCTCCATGCAGATGGGTGGGAGGAGTGCACCTGGGACCTGAATAGGGCTGGGCCTTCCCTCCACAATGCTGGCTCCACCCCCTGTGGTGCGTTTGATGTCCCTAGCCTGTCCTGTGAAAGGAGAGAGGAGCTGAGCAAAACAAAGTGTTCCAAAGCTCCCCCAAACCAGTTGCATCTGGTTTTCCCCCAGCCCTGTGCTGGGTGACAAAGGAAAAACTGTGTATAAAAGAAGGGGCTGTGACCCCATGAAATTGTTCTTGTTCCTGGACTCGAATCTGCCACGTGCGTGCTGCTGCTGGGGCCCAGGGGGGGGGGCTGCCATGAGGGCTTGCCTCCCTGGGCCCTGCCTTGCCCCTGGACCTTGAAGACCCTTTCTTGTGGGACCTTTTGTTTTATCTTTTCCCTTAAAGGTTTTTTATCCTAGCGCCTGGTGAGCGCTTCCCTTCCTTGCCTGCAGAGCGCTTTATTTCCCAGAAGAGGAGGTCTGGGGCTTCGCAGCACAGCGCTGCCTGTTGCCTTGAGGGAATCCCCAGCGTAGGGATTCCCCCGAAATTGTTGGGAGACGAGCGGGTGCCCACCCCGCTTATGTGCCGTCCCGGCGGGTGCCCACCCCGCCGGTATCTTTATTCTAATGCGGGAGCCAACCACGCATTTCGCCACTGCGGCCCGAGCAGCTTTTGGAACTTTCCTCCGGGCCGCTACCAGCGCGACCCGGAAGACAGGCATGGTTGCCTGGTTGAGGGTGGGACTTCCTGCTAACGGCCGGAAGTCAGCGCGGGGCTCCCATGAGCCGGGGAGAGCCCTGCACGCCTGGAGATAGGAGTCCCGGGTCCCAGGAGGGGGCCCGGGTGAAGAGGGAGAGCAGCACGGGGCTCCCGTGAGGAAGGGAAGCCCCGCGGAGTGCCGGCCTTGCGGATGCGAGTCCCGGGTCCCAGGAGGGGGCCCGGGTGAAGAGAGTGATGCCGCCTCCCGAGTCCAGCCGGGAGACCGGACGAGTCCTGCGGCAGAGTCCCGGTGAGTGGGGACTCCCTGTTCTTGGTGCCCTTCGAGGCACAGTGCCATTTTCTCATTTGGGCAGCCCCGTCTTCCAGCGGGCCGCTCCAACGAGAGGGGCTTAGTTGTTTCGGAGCCTGCGTGGCTCCTACCATGGCGCATGAGTGTTCCCAGAGCCTAGATGGCTCCAACGTTTGGCCTAATTATTTTCAGAGCCCCGTGGGGCTCCAACGATGGCATATTGGTTGATTAGAGGGGCCCGTGCTCCCCCAGTCCTACAGCTGCCCTGCCTGATAGAGGGCAGCTGCAACCTTTTGCATATAGATTCAAAGGGCCCCGGGAGAGCCCAGGCCGCAGTTTTAACTTTCCCAGCTGCCCAGCAAGTAGTGGGCAGCTGCAACGTTTAGGCCTTTCTTCGGGGGCATTTCCTTGGTACGGGGTAGGAGGGAAATATACTCCTTTGCCCCAGATCTTCACAGCTGCGCAGCACTTAGTGCCAGCAGCAACGTTTAGGCCTGCGCAAGATTGCGCACCCTTGACTTTTGCTGCTTTGGCAGCGCACCCTGACTCTTGGGACATAGGGCATTTGAGCCCCCTTTTTGAGATGGCCAGTTGGCCAGGGGGACAGAGAGGTTTATAGGGCGCCAGGCCCTAGTGTGCTTTATATGTTGGTAAAATTCTCTCCTAGGATTTATAAGCTAATATGATTTATGTGATGCATGCCTCTGCTATGGTTTCTACTATGAGGTTATGTGCTACTGTGAGTATGTGGTGCTAGGAAATGTAATGCATGTAGTATGTTTTACGCACCCTGTTTTGGTTACCTCTAAAATGTGGTTTTTATGCTTGTGAGGGTATTACTTCCTAATGCGTTTAGGTTGTGATTTATTTTCCACTGAGATTATTTCCTAATGTGATCTATGCTTAGGATGTTATTGTCTAATGCGTTTAGACTGGCGAGATGATTGCATAATGTGTTTATGCTGGTGAGGTTGGTGCATAAGGTTTTGCGCCTAATGTGATGCTGTGCATAATGTGGTTTATGTTACAGGCTGATGCTAAGTACAGTGTTTACCAGTGAGTACTGGTTGTACGTTTCTGATATGTCCCACATTTATTATGTGTTCTACATCTATTACCTTTTACTAGGTGCTGGTTCTGACAGTGGTCCACGTGGCCCTGTCATGTGTACATAATCCCCTGTAAATATTGCCCCGTGCCAGTTGGCACAGTGTATTTGATGTGAGTACTATTCTAATGTGTTTGATGATAATACAAAGGCTATTTTTATATATAACCTTGTGTGGAGTTCCTTTTGTAGTGTGCCTTGGGTGTTGTTGCTGTGTGTGTGTTGCGCAAACGCTTTACACATTGCCTCCGGGATAAGCCTGACTGCTCGTGCCATGCTACCAAGGGGGTGAGCAGGGGTTATCTTCGGCGTGTAACTTCCTTGCCCTGACTAGAGTGGTGGTCTCTGCCTGGCTTTGGTGCAAGCCTCAGCCAACCAGAGATCCCATTTCTAACATTGGTGATCAGCGGTGGGATAGGACTTGCGTTTGCGCAGTACCGCAGCGACAACTGGCTGCACTACAAAACTCTGCATTTTAGATAGTCACATGTTGGGGATTATTGTTCTAAGTTTGTTTAAGTGTCATTTCATTTTTGAAATGTGTGTTCTTGTTGCACTGGAGGTTGAGTGTTCTACCAAGGACAGAAACCAGAGAATCTGGAGGAGTGACTGCCCCTATGCTGCAGTTGGTGGGGTTGGCCTACAGTGGGGACTTAATTGGCATGGAGTCACTAGCTCGGGAGGGTAGATCATCCTCTAAGTGCGGTGTAAGTTTTCTGGAATCCCCAGATGGGTGGGATCCAGTGGTGGCAGCGATATGTAGTCCAGTGCAGGAAGTCCCATTCCCAGTTCCCCGAGGATGGTACCTGGTTCCCGGTTAAGGAGGGGGCGGGTTGAGATTCAGGGGCAGTAAGATGTTGTCTCACCAGTCTTGTGGGGGGAGTGTGGATGAATCTTGTGATGCACTGGATGTTTGAGTGATTGGTTGTTTTCCGTGTTGGGGAGTGACCCTAGAAGAATGGTGCAGGTATCTCGACAACCCTCGCGGTTGAAGATGGTTCAGAGTAGCCCAGCTAGGTACCCTTATTGTGAGGAGGTTGTGTGGCCTCATGCCCAAACTCGCTGAAGAGGGCGTGAGACTGGGTCATATTCTGAACACCAACCTCGGTCTCCAGGACTGGTTGGTTCCATGAGGGAACACCAGGTAGGGAGCCTAGTCTGTCCTGTTGGACTGTTCTTCGAGGTGGTCCTTCCCGTTTTAGGTGAGCTGGGAGTGTCTGTAAGCAGAGCCCCAGTAGTTCTGGTGTCTGGTAGTGCCGCTCCAGTTGGGAGGGTGCAGAGGTCCAGATGGAGGGGTGAGAGGGGGAAAGAGTCCCCAGTGGGAACCAGTGGGTCAGGGGCCAGCCAGAAGGGCTGAGTCGCCAATGATTGACCATGGTGAGCACCACTTCTGTCCTGGGGCATCTTCACGCACTGTCAGAGGGACAGGAGGTCGTGAGCTCTGCGCCAGGCAGACTGTCACATGACACATTAGTGAGGTGTCACCCTCGGGAGGGTATATGTGCTCCCAGGAAGTCCTGGTTCTCTGGGCAATTGTGAGGTAGTACCCCCCTGAATGCAGGTGGGGTCCAGTTTTGAGGGGTGAGAGGGGGAAAGAGTCCCCAGTGGGAACCAGTGGGTCAGGGGCCAGCCAGAAGGGCTGAGTCGCCAATGATTGACCATGGTGAGCGCCACTTCTGTCCTGGGGCATCTTCACGCACTGTCAGAGGGACAGGAGGTCGTGAGCTCTGCGCCAGGCAGACTGTCACATGACACATTAGTGAGGTGTCACCCTCGGGAGGGTATATGTGCTCCCAGGAAGTCCTGGTTCTCCGGGCAATTGTGAGGTAGTACCCCCCTGAACGCAGGTGGGGTCCAGTTTTGAGGGGTGAGAGGGGGAAAGAGTCCCCAGTGGGGACCAGTGGGTCAGGGGCCAGCCAGAAGGGCTGAGTCGCCGATGATTGACCATGGTGTGCGCCACTTCTGTCCTGGCGCATCTTCACGCACTGTCAGAGGGACAGGAGGTTGTGAGCTCTGCGCCAGGCAGACTGTCACACGACACGCTAGGTATGTGTCACCCTTGTGAAGTCCTGGTTCGCCAGGCATCTGACCAAAGGGTACGTCCCTAGGTTGGGGAGCCAGTAGCCGGTGTTTCCGGATCTGGACGGCAGGGCAACTGTAGTCAGTGTCCTGGCTGGTTTGCCTTCTAGGGGTACACCTGTGAACACAGGTGGGGCTCATCTTAAATGAAGAGACCCTGTGTTTTCCCGAAGGGGTGGTGCAGGCCTAGCCGGGATCTTTAGGGTCCCTGGCCGGGTGTGGTAGTACTACCCTGAGAGCAGGTGGGGCTCATCCTAAGCGAAGAGACCCTGCTCTACAGTGGGAGGGTGCAGAACTCTGGAAGGGGGTGCAGAGGGAGGGAGTCCTCGCCTCTGACCCCGGTGCATCCGGTGAATGTGGATCCCAGGTGGTAGACCAGTTGATGGAGAGAGGTCCTGAACTGGTGGGAGAGTTGTGTTCTGGTGGGTGCTTCCCCTGGGAGGGTGCGGAACCCCAGAAGTAGAGGTAGGGTGAGGAGATGCTTTGCCCGTGATCTCTGGTCAGCCTGAGGGTGCGGACCCTAGGTTGAAGGATCAGTGGTGGTTGAAACTACACTGAGAGGGAGGGTGGAGAATGGCTATTGTATGCCAGGGGTTACTGCCCCCCACTCTGTGGATTGGCAAGGACCAGTGGCATCTGGGTGGCCTAGGGCCTGGTCCTGGCCGTGGACAACTAAGGAGTACCGGTGGGGTAGCCTAGTTGGCCCTGAGTTTTTTTTGTTGTTTTTTTTTTTGTTGTTGTTTTTTTTCCCCATGGGTTCCAAGTGGCGTAGAACAGGAGGATGTCCCTGCAGTGCGGGCCCGCGTCCGTGTTCTATCGCTCTAAGCAGGGAAGCCCATCACGGTGGTGATTGGTCTGCCCTGCGTTTTGGCTGGAAGGGGGTTGTGTTGGACTTGGCCCTTTTTGCCAGGTTCACCCCTAAACTTTTTGCGTTTATGTGTTAGTAGTTTAAGTCTCTGGGCACTTTCGCACTGTGGTCCAGTGGAAAGTGCGTGCGCGTCTGCGCACATTTAGTGAGATTGACCTGCCTCCCATAGGAATGCATTGGGGATCTGTGTGCCAGTGGTAATTCCTGTTATGTGAGGAGCAGTGTGGTCAAGTTTAGTATGTGTGAATTCGTGAGAATGAATGCTGCACAATGGTGTGCGCAGATTTATTATGGCTGGTGTAGAAGTGCCACTTTTAGAAGTTGGCATGTATGTGTGCTCTGTGCCTGCCTGCCTGATGTGGATTGCATGTCTGGCTTTGTGAGTGACAGGTGCTGGATGGTGTGGGGAATTCCAGGAGCAAGGGTGAGTCAGCCCAGTGGTGAATAGAGAGATCTCCATGCAGATGGGTGGGAGGAGTGCAACTGGGACCTGAATAGGGCTGGGCCTTCCCTCCACAATGCTGGCTCCACCCCCTGTGGTGCGTCTGATGTCCCTAGCCTGTCCTGTGAAAGGAGAGAGGAGCTGAGCAAAACAAAGTGCTCCAAAGCTCCCCCAAACCAGTTGCATCTGGTTTTCCCCCAGCCCTGTGCTGGCTGACAAAGGAAAAACTGTGTATAAAAGAAGGGGCTGTGACCCCATGAAATTGTTCTTGTTCCTGGACTCGAATCTGCCAGGTGCGTGCTGCTGCTGGGGCCAAGGGGGGGGCTGCCATGAGGGCTTGCCTCCCTGGGCCCTGCCTTGCCCCTGGACCTTGAAGACCCTTTCTTGTGGGACCTTTTGTTTTATCTTTTACCTTAAAGGTTTTTTATCCTAGCGCCTGGTGAGCGCTTCCCTTCCTTGCCTGCAGAGCGCTTTATTTCCCAGAAGAGGAGGTCTGGGGCTTCGCAGCACGGCGCTGCCTGTTGCCTTGAGGGAATCCCCAGCGTAGGGATTCCCCCGAAATTGTTGGGAGACGAGCGGGTGCCCACCCCGCTTATGTGCCGTCCCGGCGGGTGCCCACCCCGCCGGTATCTTTATTCTAATGCGGGAGCCAACCCCGCATTTCGCCACCGCGGCCCAAGCCGCTTTTGGAACTTGCCTCCGGGCCGCTACCAGCGCGACCCGGAAGACAGGCATGGTTGCCTGGTTGAGGGTGGGACTTCCTGCTAGCGGCCGGAAGTCAGCGCGGGGCTCCCATGAGCCGGGGAGAGCCCCGCACGCCTGGAGATAGGAGTCCCGGGTCTCAGGAGGGGGCCGGGTGAAGAGGGAGAGCAGCACGGGGCTCCCGTGAGGAAGGGAAGCCCCGCGGAGTGCCGGCCTTGCGGATGCGAGTCCCGGGTCCCAGGAGGGGGCCCGGGTGAAGAGAGTGATGCCGCCTCCCGAGTCCAGCCTGGAGACCGGACGAGTCCTGCGGCAGAGTCCCGGTGAGTGGGGACTCCCTGTTCTTGGTGCCCTTCGAGGCACAGTGCCATTTTCTCATTTTGGGCAGCCCCGTCTTGCAGCGGGCCGCTCCAACGAGAGGGGCTTAGTTGTTTCGGAGCCTGCGTGGCTCCTACCATGGCGCATGAGTGTTCCCAGAGCCTAGATGGCTCCAACGTTTGGCCTAATTATTTTCAGAGCCCCGTGGGGCTCCAACGATGGCATATTGGTTGATTAGAGGGGCCCGTGCTCCCCCAGTCCTACAGCTGCCCCGCCTGATAGAGGGCAGCTGCAACCTTTGCATATAGATTCAAAGGGCCCCGGGAGAGCCCAGGCCGCAGTTTTAACTTTCCCAGCTGCCCAGCAAGTAGTGGGCAGCTGCAACGTTTAGGCCTTTCTTCGGGGGCATTTCCTTGGTACGGGGTAGGAGGGAAATATTCTCCTTTGCCCCAGATCTTCACAGCTGCGCAGCACTTAGTGCCAGCAGCAACGTTTAAGCCTGCGCAAGTTTGCGCACCCTTGACTTTCGCTGCTTTGGCAGCGCACCCTGACTCTTGGGACATAGGGCATTTGAGCCCCCTTTTTGAGATGGCCAGTTGGCCAGGGGGACAGAGAGGTTTATAGGGCGCCAGGCCCTAGTGTGCTTTATATGTTGGTAAAATTCTCTCCTAGGATTTATAAGCTAATATGATTTATGTGATGCCTTAATGTGATGTATGCCTCTGCTATGGTTTCTACTATGAGGTTATGTGCTACTGTGAGTATGTGGTGCTAGGAAATGTAATGCATGTAGTATGTTTTACGCACCCTGTTTTGGTTACCTCTAAAATGTGGTTTTTATGCTTGTGAGGGTATTACTTCCTAATGCGTTTAGGTTGTGATTTATTTTCCACTGAGATTATTTCCTAATGTGATCTATGCTTAGGATGTTATTGTCTAATGCGTTTAGACTGGTGAGATGATTGCATAATATGTTTATGCTGGTGAGGTTGGTGCATAAGGTTTTGCGCCTAATGTGATGCTGTGCATAATGTGGTTTATGTTACAGGCTGATGCTAAGTACAGTGGTTACCAGTGAGTACTGGTTGTACGTTTCTGATATGTCCCACATTTATTATGTGTTCTACATCTATTACCTTTTACTAGGTGCTGGTTCTGACAGTGGTCCACGTGGCCCTGTCATGTGTACATAATCCCCTGTAAATATTGCCCCGTGCCAGTTGGCACAGTGTATTTGATGTGAGTACTATTCTAATGTGTTTGATGATAATACAAAGGCTATTTTTATTTATAACCTTGTGTGGAGTTCCTTTTGTAGTGTGCCTTGGGTGTTGTTGCTGTGTGTGTGTTGCGCAAACGCTTTACACATTGCCTCCGGGATAAGCCTGACTGCTCGTGCCATGCTACCAAGGGGGTGAGCAGGGGTTATCTTCGGCGTGTAACTTCCTTGCCCTGACTAGAGTGGTGGTCTCTGCCTGGCTTTGGCGCAAGCCTCAGCCAACCAGAGATCCCATTTCTAACAACGACTCACACCACTCCTTACCTATATTGTTTTATATGCTGTACAAGTTTGGGAACACCACTGGTTTGTGGGTGAACTGTGGTGTTTCCACTGGGCACATTGGTCAGGACTGACCTGGACAGATTATCCCATGTAGAACACCAATGGATATTGGCCCATTTCAAATATCTTGGTGTGCAGATCACACATTCGCCGCAACAGCAATATGATCTTAGTATGGGGACAGTACTACAGGGGCTGAACAATCCTATTTTTGGACAATGCTCCCACTTTCTCTGGCTGGACGAATTGCACTCACAAAGATGGTTTTCCTGCCGCAATGCCTCTACCACCTGCAGAACTTGACGTGTGCAGTTCCCTGGACCACTTTCAAACAAATAGACGCACTCCTGACCTCCTTGGTTTTGGTAGGCAAACGGTCTAAGGTGAAATTAAGTGTGTTTAAACTAGATCCCGGGGAGGGAGACCTTGGGCTCCCATATCTATTTGGTTGAGCAAATGCAGCATGCTGCTTGGTGGTGCGACATAGAGGGTAACTGGGAAAATTGCTTACTGAAGGACTGCTGGGAAGTGAGGCTCTGGTGTGTCACCTTCAACTTTCTCCCTTTAGAGTTGACTAATATCCCTCTTTCTTTTTTTTCTACATTTCTCGATTGAATGTTTTTTTCAACCATTTTTACAGTGGATTTAGCAACATGTCGCCTCTATGGAATCAGCACATAGCTGATCAAACATAGGAAACACATTTCCCATACATTCAGTCTCAGGCAGAGCAAAGGGGGGATTATAAACCTTAATTTCCAACACTTTTCCCCTACAAGTAAGGATGGTTGGAGCCCCGAACAAACACTTCCACATGCTTCTATTGGAGATTACAAACAATAGACCCTGGCTTTTAATTAACTTTTACAACAGCGAAACGGGGGGTCACATGAAACTATTGGTAGCTGAACTAAATAGTGAGCTACACAAAATAAACTCCTCCACAAAAAAGGGCCCAATAAATATTATTTGGGTGGGGGATTTCAATGCTCACCTCTGTAAGTACAAAGATGCCATGGTGTGCGGGCTCGGAGACTATCAGGGCAATTCCCTTCTCTACTTCACTCATAATGACTACAGTGATAGCCTTAATAGACTCATATATACAAGGAACATGGGGATAATTAATAACACAAACGCGGGGAACATAGGGACAACACTTAGGCAGCTTAATTATGAGTCTACGATTGACTTCATTTTAGTCTCTTCCACAATAAGTGGGAAAGTCTCTCATATAGAGACTACTTTCACATGCTACAGCGACCATGCAATGCTGCTCAACCACTTAAGCTTCCCCTATAAGCTGAATAAACATCAACAGGCAGCAGGAAATATCCTGCTAACCAGGAAAAATGGGTACCAATTAAAGTGGGCACAGATCGTGAAGCAGAATCTGGCGCCTGCACTCATAGCACAAACAAGGGATGATATCTTACTCTGTTTGTCTGAGGAGTCCCCCCCCAGCATTACTAGTCTCTCAATTTAGAGCCCTTATAGAGAAATTAAAAGAGGCACTCACCTGTCCTAAGCATCCAACCAGTACAACGGTCAGAGGTTTGTTTGACTCACAATGCTCGTCAGCTAGAAGAGTCCTTGCTAACGCATTAAAAACCCTCCCGAGAGATCCAGCACTGATAAAAACATTACGTAGAGATTACAAGACTACTAGAAGTAAAAGGGAAAAGGATATTATGGAGAAAGCCTGGGACGATCTTCAGCAAGCAGCGAACTCAGGCAGTAGCAGCGAGTTCTGGAAAGTTATAAATGCACCCTATTTTAAAGATCCCAAAGATCCGTCCTTGGATGTCCATGTAAGCGAGGACGCATGGGTGAGATATTTTGAAGGCATCTTTGGTTCTAACATCCCCCTCGTCTCCCAGCCCGCTAAAGTAAGTCGTATACCTCAAGGTATGTTAGAATTCTCACTGAGCGAAGTCTTAAGTGGGTTGGGGTCCTGCATCCCAGGGAAGGCACTGGGGCCTGATGGGGTCCCAGTCAATCTCTTGCAGGACAATTGTGATCTGTGGGCCCCCCTACTAACCAACGTTTTTAACAGTATAGTGAGAGTGGGCCCCCCATCATCATGGAAGCATAGTATAATAGTTCCGATCCACAAGAAAGGGGAACTATAGACCCATCTCCTTACTGGACACCACGACTAAGCTCATGGGCCGACTTCTATTAGCCAGACTGGGTTCAAAGAAAATTGAGGTAGTAGAATCCTTCCCATACGTGGGAATCCTATTTAATAAAAATCATTCTTGGGCAAACCTGATGACTGCAAGAGTCCTAGGCATGGAGAGAAATCTCCAAGCTATTAAGGGCTTCACCAAGAAGTTAGGTGGAAGTCCACTGGACCCTATTAAAAACATATATCATGCAAAAACAAAGGCCGCAGCAACCTACGGGGCGAGAGTTTGGGGGATGCCTCAGATCGAGAAACTTCAAATAACCGAAGACAGCTTTTTTAAATCTAGGATGTCGCTCCCCCAGTCCTTCTCTAACTTCATCCTACACAGTGAACTTGGGCTGCCCTATATGACAGACTCAATTAGATTGGCGCCAATTCTGTTATGGATCTCTATTTGGCACAGAGACACTGTTAATTTAACGCAGCGCATAACTGAAGACTGTCTAAAGTTGAAGCATAACAAAAAGATTGGCTGGCTTAGATACGTAGAAGCAGGACTGAGCGGAATAGGACAGAGAAAACTGTTTCAGGAACCAGCATCCTGTTTCTAAACAAAAAATTAATTGAGGCATTTATCCAGAGAGCAAATTTTGTCCGTAGAGAAAAGAACCAACACCAAAAAGCGTCTCTTGCATATGATTTTATCCCCCAAAGAACAGGGGAAGGATTCTCATATCTATCCAGCATTACGATCTCACAACATAGATACATCCTCCTGCCCTTTCGCTTGAATTTTATTCCTCTGATGCTAGGGTTCCCAGAGAAGCAATTTAAACATTCAGCTTTGACTCTGTGTCCATGTGATAACCAGTCGCCCCAGTCAGATCTTCACATTCTACTGTTTTGCAAGTTTTATCATACAGAAAGAGAAGCTTTCATTCTTCCAATTCTAAGGCGCCACAATTTTTCTCAATGTAGGGTGGCATTGTATTACTTAAAGACTCTTTCTGATCATTTTTTTTTGTAGCCACTTTCCTTTGGGCTTGTATGAGAAAGAGAAAGGCCCAGGTAGGCCTGAGACCTTAACTATTATTGTAATCATGAAATTAATATACTTAAATGAAGTGTTTTCCGCCTAATAATAACCAAGGTTTTTAGTGAAGTTTTTAAATGTTTTATCTGATTTATAACATTGTTTGTATTGTACATACAATGCATTGTGATGAAATTGTGCTTTTATGATGTCTGTTGCATAAAGATTTTGACTGACTGACTGACATTTCCCATACTGAAGTAAATTGAACAGAGAAATAAAGGCCCGCAGTCCGAAAACATCCAGATCGCCACCAATTTTCGTTTGTAGTCCTAAGTCCCCATCATACAACACTCCCTCTCTCATGAAATATTATTGCCTCGTCCCATTTACTGCTCCGTCCATCTCTTTCCCACTCTCACCTGCCCACGCCTATCACCTGACTGTGTTATGAAGGCTTATCGTTAGTCCCCCTTCTATCGCTGTGTGACCTCCGAGAGATATCTGGTATTTCAGTCTATACCTGTTGCACTGGTTGGGTCTCCCTGCTTGTGCGCACAGTACACGTGGTGGGGTTCTCCCAAATAGGGTTGTAGGGAGTGCTGGATGGCTCCCAACGATTATCGATTATGGTTCAAGAAGGTGAACAAATGCACCCCATATGTTTTCAAAAGCCTGAAGCCCATCTTGCAGAGTACATATGCTCTTTTCATACTTAGCAAGGCGGAAAAGTTCTGTTATCCATTTCACATATGTGGAGGATTGAAGGGAAGCACTAGTCTCTAAGGATACACGTTTTTTCGACCATGAGGGTTGTTGCCATCCACCTCGTCCTGGAAGAGGGGGCTTCATCTATGGCTGTGAGGTCATGTAAAATGGCCAGTTTTGTGGATTCTGTAAATGGAAGTCAGCTAGTTTTGTGTAATCTACGACACATGCCCTCCCTCCCAGTAGTTAATGAGCCATGCATAGG
Source organism: Calotriton arnoldi (assembly GCA_963921515.1). NCBI lineage: Eukaryota > Metazoa > Chordata > Amphibia > Caudata > Salamandridae > Calotriton > Calotriton arnoldi. The sequence goes on from CAWUFW010008672.1 coordinate 765,216, forward strand.
ACCATAGAATACGATAAAGGGCACATCTAGGCTGGGCACATCTCCAGCAACGATCATATAGTATTAGTCTGGCTCTTTTCTGTCTATATGGGGTCCAATACCAATCATGGATCACCTTGAAGTGGGTGTATATCAATCTTGCCTCCCGAACTCAGTCATGAAAGGTCAAAAGGTCTGCCCAGTACTTGCCAGTGCACTGAAGGCCTAGTATCATCTGCCATTGTGTTTTGGATGTGTTCCTAGTGCTAGAGGAGTGCAAGCAGTCCATGACGATCGGGTACAAGTTTGCGATCGTGCCCCTGGATTTTCCCCAAGTGGATTTCACCTGTTTGCTAACCATGAATCCTGGAGCAGGTTGAGGCCTGGTCCAAGGACGTTGCGCATGTAGTGTCATAGTTGGCCAGAGCGCCAGATTTGCGATTTGAGTAGCACAAAGTCCCTGCACATTTCTAAAAAAGATTTATAGGCCTCCTTGCCGTAGAGGCACCCTATATTTCTGATCCCCTGTCTCTCCCACAAGGACCATCAGACTGTCTGTCTTCCTAGTCTGCGTGTGTTAATGTGTTAAACCATATAGGGGCCCCAAGCCGTAGTGACCCATTTACCTTTAGTACCCATTGAGAGTCCCTCCAGGCCAACCACACTACCTGCAGTGGGGGTGAGCATGCAGGGGTATCCTAGGTTTTTATCCACATATAAGATACCTAGTCTTGGAGGTGCTAATTCTATTGCACATTCAATTCGTAACCACTCCAGTTGCTCTGTGTCTGCAAGTAACCTAGAGGGTTTGAGCCATGGTTTCCTTCCCACCCAAATAAACTGCTTGATCTTCTTTTTGAGTGTTTGGAGTAGACATTTGGATTTGGGGAGCAGCAGCATGCCAAAAACATAGCTGAAGCGTGGAACCGTAGCCAGCTTTAGCATATGGACCCGCCCCCACAGTAAGAGGTGTAAGGAGGTCAGTCCATCGGAAGAAGTCCACATCCGCATTGGTCAACAGTGGGGCCAGGTTGTTAGGGACCTTGTTTTGCAACCCCTTAATAACAAGAATGGCCAGATATTTTAGTCTGGAAGTTTTCCAGGTGAAACCAAATTCCTTCCCTGATCAGACTCTAGAAGATTTGGTGATGGGGAGGGCCTCTCCCTTCCCCCAGTTTATCTTGTATCTTGAGAATGCCTAAAAATCAACAATCAGGGATATGAGGGATGGGATGGATGTATCTGGGTCTGCAATAGTGAGAAGGATATTGTCGGCACAGAGCATAATCTTAATCACTCCGGCCAAAGTGGTAATACCTTTAATAGCATCCAATTGCTGTATAGCTGCCTCTAGTGGTTCCAAGGCTAGGAGGAACAGGAGTGGGGAAGTGGGCATCCCTGGCATGTCCCCTTACAATATGGAAAATCCATGACATGTGTCCACCCCAGTTCACTTGTGCCGTAGGGTTAGAGTGCATCCACCTCGATTTGGCTAGAAAGCAGGGGCTTATGCCTGCCCTTTCCAGCTTACGGAATAGGTAACCCCATTCAACATGGTCAAATGCCTTCTCAGCATTTAGAGAGAGTGGAATTTTGTCCTCGGTGTCAATACAGACCCGACATACAACGTTAGCCAGGGTTCACCTGTGGTTCCTGGACCAGCGGTCCGGTACACATCCCACATGTAACTGATGGAGGCTTAGTAGGACTTTCTTGAGCCTGGTTGTGAGAATATTGGCTAACACTTTCATGTCTGTGTTTAGGAGAGAGATGGGTTGATAGCTTGCACAATGGGTGTGATCCTTGTTAGCTTTAAGGATTAAGATAATATTAGCTCTGTTGTATTCAGTTAGTAGGTCACCTTTGGTCTCCACCTCCTTGAATCCCTTATGATTAGGGGGGCTTCTAATTGTCTATTCAACTTATAAAATTCTGTGGGGGTACCCATCGTCCCCTGAGGCCTTTTTAAATGGCATGTCAGCTATAGCCTTAATGATTTCATCCTTCGTGACTTCTTTCTCCAGCAGCATACAACAAGCTTCAGAAAGGGTGGGAAGGTGTATCTCATCTAAGAAATCTCACTCCTGAGGGTCGTCGGATGCCTCTACACTGTAAAGGGTACTCAGGAAGTCTGTGAATGTATTCACGATTTCCATAGGGTGCGTGATCAATGTACCATTCGGACCTCTAATAGCCAGTATCACAAAGTGAGCCTTGTGTCGACTGAGCTGTGCCACTCGCAATCACCCCGCTTTTTCTCCTTGCTCATAGTGCAGACACCACAGGCGAAGGAGAGTGTATTCAGCTGTGTACGTGAAAAGCATATTCAGGTTAAATTTTGCTCTCTCGAGGCGCCACGGCAGATGAACAATCAGGTGACCTATGTATTGATGCATCAAGTCTCAGGTCTCCAGTTCCAGTCTTAGCTGTTTATCTATAAATATCTGCTTACGAAGTGCTGCGTCCCTCAATAGTTCACCCCCCATTGGCCGCTTTGCCTGCAGGCCAGAGGACTTGAGCAGATGTCACAGAGCCCTTGTTGTCTGCCAAGTTCTGTTGTACATTCGCAGCTACGTTCTGCTTGTCAGTGGGTAGCTTATAACAAGACGTATTTAGGCGCCATCCTTTGTGCGTCGGGGCCACATGTCCCATGTGCAGCTCTAGTAACATGGTCTGATATTCTCCAATCTAGTATCTGACAGTTTCTCAGTATCTCCAGTGAGGAGTGAGTCAAGAGAAAAGTTGATTCAAGAATATGTGCCATGGGACTCCGACACAAAAGTGTATTCACTATCCCTGGGATGAGTCAGTCATCACTGGTCTGACAGTCCAAAGTCTATTATAATATTCATCCGCTGAGGAAATCAGACAAACAGTAGATGCAGGTAGTAATGCTGCCCTGATTCTATTAGACTCTTGGCAACATTTGATATGGTCAACCATGGCCTGCTAATCGGCAGTCTTTCTGTGCTAGGAGTAAGGGGCAAGGCGTTTCACCTCCTGAAATCCTTCCTCTCAGATCAAGAGCAATTTGTTGCCTTGGATGAGTTCAAGTCCCCACCTTTTTCTTTACTGGGTGGGGTCCCACAGGACTCTTCATTGAGCCCTACTCTTTTCAAACTCTTTGTAACTCCCTTGGCCCAGTTGAACAAATCGTTCAACTTCACTTTGGTGTCCTACACCGACGACACCCATATAGTAGTATCAGTGGCCAGTAGTCCTGACGATACCACCTCCGATTCCATGACTGCATGCTTCAGATTGGGAATTGGATGGCCCTTAACTATCTAAAACTAAACTCGAGTAAAACTGAAGTGCTATTGTTCGGCAGGAACACGTCGTTTTGATCTCCCAGATGGTGTCCACAAGATTTTGGGGCACTCCGCTCACCTGTCTCCAGTGCTAAGAACATAGTGTTCTCTTCTGCAGTAATATTTCCTTTGACGTACAATAAACAGCTCCCACGTGACCTCTATTTCTTTAATAAATGTAAGACTCGGGGGCATATTATCAAGAAACGGCGTTAAAATTAACGCCGCTGTGGCGGCAGTTTTCTGCCGCTAAAGTGGCGATAATGGGCTTGATAATATGCCCTTGAGAATTCCAATAGAAGCCCATGTTCTGGTGTCAACATGGGCTTCTATTGGAATTCTCAAGGGCATATTATCAAGCCCATTATCGCCGCTTTAGCGGCAGTTTTCTGCCGCTAAAGCGGCGATAATTTTAACGCCGTTCTTGATAATATGCCCCTAAGTTCTACATGGGCTACACAACGAAATCGAACATCAACAGAATAACACAAAAATAAGATTAATTTTGTTATATTTTATTTAGTTTCTTTTTTTTCCTCATTAGAGATTTATATATCACAAGATACTTTACTCTTTTTCCCGTTTTTTATATAGAAAAATAATTTTTCACCAGGTTACACAAGATGCACAAAACTTTTTTGTTACAATAATTCATTATTAAATACAATACGTCATTTAAAAAACATTTACCCCTGAGAAGAAACAAATCTGTACCCAACCACAAATACAAACATACTACCAAAGAGCCATCCAACTATCTACAGATTCATACAACATTCACATCAACATCTATCTGGAAAGAGGAGGGAGAACAAAAGATTACACAGTCTCCACGACCATGTAGAATGGATACGTTCAGCAAAATCTGAACAGTGTTCAGATTTTGCTGAACGTATCCATTCTACATTCTACTTAGTCTTACATTTATTAAAGAAATAGAGGTCACGTGGGAGCTGTTTATTGTATGTTGTGTTGTTTCCCCTCTTCTCCCTGACCTGTAAAAAAATTTTTTTCAGAGGGGGTCCCCCAATTCTGCACTAATATTTCCTTTGACGGCCATGTCAACGTGATCACCTCCTCTTCCTTTTCCCTGCTAAAAACACTTAGGAAAGTGCTTCCCTTCATCCCGTGCGATCTACGAAACGATTTAGTCTCTACCCTTCTCATCTCTAAAATTGATTATTATAATGCTCTATTCATAACCATCCAGAAAATATGCTTACATAAACTACAAATCCTATAAAAAGCTGCTGCCCGGTTACTCCTGGGAATTAACACATTTCAATCCGTCTCCCATGGCCTCTCCCAGCTCCTTTGGCTTCCCATAAAAAAACGAATATACTTCAAAGCCCTCTGCATCACCTTCTAAGCGATGCACGATGTGGGTCCTAAGTATTTCAAACAATGCTTCCAATGGTACACCCTCAGTAGAGTACTTAGATCATCTTCAGCTTGAAACCTTGTGGTACCCAAATTCAAAAGATCAAATTGAGGCAGCAAGAGCTTCTTTATCTACACAGCCAAGCTCTGGAATTCAATGCCCAGGGATTTTAAAAAGAAAACAGAACTGTTGTCCTTCCGGAAAGCTCTTAAAACCTGGCTCTTTAGTAATTAGACTGTGCTTCCACTCTGTTCCTACAGTTTTTCTGCTTCCTGGAGCGCCTATACACTACAGGGTAGTAGAGCGCTTTATACATTTATTTTTCATTTAATTTCTTCTCAAGATTGCACGGTCTCAGACATTGGATTTGTCATAACTTTGGGTTCACTCAATAAGGGGGTCCAGCACAAGATTCCAGTCTCTGCCTATCACCACCCTGGTGCATCCAAATTCTACAAGGAGCCGGGACAGAGTAAAAAGGAAGGGGACCCTGTCTGTGTTATATGCATATGTGGATCCTGGGACTATTGTCTTGCCCATTGTGCTAATTTTGGCGAAAGCATACCATCCCCTTCATGTTTCCAGATCCTGTCTACTGTGCACTGAAGCATTTTCCTTATAAGCATGTCGACACCACATTATTTTGCAGGGTGAGACCTATCAGCTACATCGACTCCATCAGCGCAACTCGCGCTGATAACCCTCTCCACCCAGTCCCTTTTTAGTTTGTCTGATTCCACTTTGGAGAGGTGGATTTTCAGCACTAGTGCGATATCGGGGGATTTAGCGCCAGATGTATGAAGGCAATTTGCATTTGCAAACTGTTTGAATTAGTAAATTTGATCATGTGCAAATGCAAAATAGGCTTTCTATATGTATGAAAGGCATTCACAGTTCAATTTAAGGAAATCCCAATATTTGCGATTCCCTAAAATTGTAACTCCAAATAGTTAGTTAGCGATTCGCAAATAGGTAAATGCTAAATCTGCTTAAGGAGTATTCGCAAGTTGTGAATAGTAACAAAATGAAGATTTTGCATGTGCAATTTACAAACAACTGAAATCGGGTGGTAATCAGGGACAACCTATATAAACAGGCCCAGAGTGCATCTGCATTTCTCACAATGGCTGGTCTCTACATCATAGCGAGGATGATGAGGATCCTGGCAGATTTGCAGAGAAGGAGGAGACAGGAGTGCATTTTTAGGAAGTCCATTACCATGTTTGATCAGACTGAGGAAGAATTCTATCATAAGTATAAATTAAATTCTGCTCTGAATTTACATTTGATCTCTGAACTTCACCCACAACTGCAGCGACACACTCGCAGTCCCAATGCAATTCCCACCCATGTTCAGGTGTTAGGTTCCCTGCACCTCTTAGCCTCAGGGAGCTACCAGGATGTGATAGCTGCAGCAGAGGGGGTTTCCCAAAGTGAACTTTCAGGCTTTTTCCATGCATTTCAGGATGCAATTTTCACAAAAATGAATGATTTTATCAGATTTCCAAACACAGCACAGGAATTGCAGCTTACTAAAGTACATTTTTACCAGTTAGTCCAATTCCCACATTATTGGCTGCATTGATGGGACACAAAGCTAGGTCGCACTTCTGCGTGTGACGTGACGAGCAGAGTGGAGAGCGTGACATAACAGCACAGCGGGCCGCCGTGGCAGCACCAACATGGGAGCTGACTCAGGAGGGAGACATTGGGAGCCAGTGCCCCAGCAAAGGCCCAGCAAAGGCGAGTGAAGGCCAGCCACCCAGAGACCTTTGGACACCTAGTTACCCCCAGAGCCAACACAGGTTGGCTAAGGCCCGCTGCCCTGGCTCCTGGAGAGTGCGAGTGAGCTGCTGGCCCATTGAGGGTGGGGCAGTTGGTACTAGCTAGTCCGCTTTGGCTCCTGGTGTGAGCTCGGTGCATCTCGACTGCCTTGCCTTTGTGCACCCAACAAACCCCACCGGAGTGGCCGGAGCTGCTGGTGATAACAGCCATAGGGCCCCACCTGTCAAGGGGGCTGACCCCACACTCAAGCACCTGGCAGGGGAGGACAAGGAATATGCTGTCTCAGGCAGGAATTACCTATTGCAGTCACAGTCACATCCCAGGGATCAGGAGTAGGCGGCAGCAAGCCATCGAGGTGTGGGGTGAGTGGAGGAGGCAAGGGGGTAAAAGTGGCAGGTGGGAGAGCGGGAGCGCGATGTAGCTGATTTAGGTTCAGCTACAGCTTTAGGTCCAGCTACAGTGGCCCATCTAGGATTTGGTGAAGCTTGCAGCCGGTGTGAGCTTTCCCTCGTGAGCCCTTGCCTGCTAGGCCTCCTTTGCTGCCCAGTGCAGGATCGGGGCTTGGTTCATCCATACACCAAGGAATATCAAGGAAAACCAAGCACCTGTTGAAACACAGGAGTACACTGAAGTACCCAGTACAACAACATTAAAGCCCCCACCCAACTTGAAGATTGCATATAAATTACAATTGCAGCGTGCTCGTGCCCCTACGGTTGGCAGCCAAGGTTCCAGTTCCCGTTGCACTGCGGGAGGAGAGGCGGTGCTTTTGGGAGTGATTCTTCTTTGCCAGCTATACCTCTAGGGCAGGGGTTTCCGGATTGGTTAAAAACTTATACCATCTTAACAGGAAAGTAGCAGGGCTGAAACAGGATAAGTCACCACAAAAGGAGGGAGAGGACCGGAACAAGGGCAAGTCTTTGCGTGGACCCGCTCCACTAAAGGATCAATTAGGAACTATTTTCAGGAAATCAGCGAGCCCTCAGATTTTAGTCTAGAAGACATGGCCCTGGCCTCAGACCTAATGGGCCCAGGGCCTTCACTCTCTCCGGCAACCAGTCTACACAGCATCAGCCATAATTTATCACCAGCAGATGGCTTTAACAATCAACGCTCGCAGTCATGCCCAAAGCTAACAACTGAGGAGCTAGCGGGGGACACATTACACCTCCATCAATCACCGCCGGGAGCTTCGGCCACCCCCATTGCCATCAGCCCAATTTCCCATAGGGCCAACAGGGAGTAAGAAGGCAGCAGCATGCCCCGGATTCTAATACTACTATTAATGGAGCCAGTGACCAACTTATACAATCCATAACTAATAAAATCATGGTAGCAGCCCAAGTCCTTTTAACCAATGATCCAGGGATGCCCCCGTCTCACCACTGCTCACAAGCGTCAAGCACTTAATAGCAATAAACTCACCAACTATCATTGCATCAATGGCCAGATGAGAGAGCATTATGGTCCAGTAGCTAGACAACCTCTCGGATCGATTTTTATCCTCTCTTGGGGCCCAAATAGATGATACACTTAGTCAAACCCCGATATTGGGACAGAGTGTGGTTAACAATATTTCAGACCCAGATCTGGTCTCTCCGAAGACCTCAACTTTGGCGGACATAAGTGCCTTGCAGGATACAATGGCTAGGGCTCTTCTCTGGTAGTCTAGAAAAATAGAACAACAGATTGACTTGCTCCAGTCACTTGCATCACACCCGGCTGACCTAGGAAACAAAGTAACCCGAATGGATATTAAATTAAGCGTTCTAGAAAAGGATAAACTTTGCCCTTGTTCCCCCATTATCAACAAGCTAATCTCCCGTCTGGAGGTCTTGGGTGCACTCGTGGAGGCGACCAAGGCCACTACTGTAAGATTAGAGACATCACCTCACGAAATAAGCTATGATCCGGAGTAGCTAATAAGCGTACGGATGGTGGGTGAGGGGGCCCTTGAAGCCCTTCTGGAGTTGGTTTCTGTAGGAGGGGTTTGAGCTACCGGTAACCCAGTCCAAGCCGGTCGGCATAGAGTTAGGTGCAGCTAATGATAAACAAGCAGAGATGGGTGAACCGGGAAGACTTTTGACGTCCAACGTCTTCCTAGCCACAGGAAGCCAAGACCCGGTCTTTTAAATTTCAAGTCCCTCTGCCCTCCACACCATGGCAAGTCGCTCAAGGAGGGCAAAAAAGAAACTAAAAAAGCAAACAAAGAAGCAACACCTATTAAAAAGAGCAGTGTCAAAACCATCTTTGTGTAACTCCACCAATCTTTATCCAATATTTGGTCAAGTAAGCAAGGCTATGTCTCGGCAGACTTCATCCAAAGTCTTGGGATCGGCCAGCCAGTTAGGGACCAAAGAGGCAACCACACAAACCGGCCTGCCCAAAAAAACAGCTCCCGGGCCATAGGGATTTGCCCTTGCCCAAGGTTCCCTGTTTGACAGCCTGGGTCAGCTTCAAGATGAACCTCAAAGTTTGAAGGATGAAAGTACACAGACTGGAAGCAAGGGCCCGGATGCAGCTCAGGGCCGAGATTCATCCCAGGGCCACATTCTAAGGATTGCAACTTGGGATACCTCCACAGGAGTACTGCCCCTGGGGCTTGGAGTTTCACTCCACCACTGGTGATTTCATGTATCAATCCAGCATTCAGTCACTTGAAACAGAGGATGAACTGGGGAGAACTGCACAATAGCAACTCAGCAATGTATGTGAGGGATTATTGCAATCTTCCGCTAACTACTCCTGAGCCCTTACAACCTGCCCAACAGATCTGCCAAGGGTGGATGGCAGCGAGCCCCACAAAATAGATACTATACCCAGGTACTGCCCCAAGGAACTTATAGGCACACGCTTAACCATGGGAACCTGCTGAGATTGTGCAGTCACATCCCTGCTCTCAAGCATATTACCTCAGAGAATTTGATATGGGTGAAATTTGACTCTCCACTCTTAAACTCCGCAGGGGAAGTCTCGAGAACAGCATGGAGGAGGGAGGCCCTGAGGGAAGCAGTGTGGGGAGAAAAAAAATGCTTTTGCAGATTGGGGATAGACCTGGACACACCTACTCCCCCAAAATACCTGTACGTCCTACTGAACCCACCTACATGGCAGACAACACAAAGCATCCTCAAGGGCACATCTGGCGGAAACAGAAGCTGGGAAATAGAGGACATCAAATGATCTAGAGAATGAAAGATTGTACACACGCTTAATCAGAGAGAGGTGCGATTCACCCCCGCAAGAGGCGTTCATAAGGAGGTGGGGCGACTGGAGAATCACATGCACAGGACATTAGGCTACATGTCTCAGTCCTGATTGCAGTTCAAGTCAAATATAACGAAAGACAAATTTTAGATTTCCAATATTTTCACGGAGCTCAAGTCAAACAGCACGAAAGACAAATTCTAAACTTTCAATAATTTCATGGAACATGGCAGGGCTTAAACAAATCATCGAAAGAAGTGAAGTGCTGTCTTACCTGGATATAGGCGACATCCTCTGCCTCCAAGAAACTTGGGCTTTGGCCCCCACGGTCTTGTTAGGCTTCCACGAGTCTTTCATCATGGCATCCCGCACTAGCCTTTTTAGTCACCCGTCGGAGGTCTATCGATGTTCATTAAACATGCTGCTAAATTAGAAGCCACGCTACCTGATAGCAAATGCAGGGCAGGCCAAGCCACCTGAATTCAGGGTCTGAAAATCAACATCAAACAGAAGGGTTTGATTGTGGTCAACTGCTATCTCTGCGTTCCAAGGAAAACAATGACTGAGTTGGTAAGCAAACTCCGCGAAAGCCTCAAAGAACTCCTTTTGGACCATTCTTGTAATGAATTTAAAATCACTGGAGATTTTAACAACAAGGGTTTGGGGAATCCATAGCTGAAGCCTCCCAGTCAAGAGCAGGATCTGCTATTATTGATTTTCTGATGCTCCACAATCTAGTATCAGCTCAGACTGAGTCGTGATAGGCACTATTGGGTACAAATTTGGACTTTGGCCTAAGGCCACTATCCGTATTACAATCTTGTGAGATGTTAAATTCTTCTAATAGTGAGGGGATATCATGCACCTCCTGCTCACTAAGAGACAACAGACATTGCTCATTCCTGACATCAGCGATGGTATGCGTTACAATATTCTTAGCAGCAGGTGGTTCAACAGGCACTGGAGTCCTATTGGAGAAATAATACTTTAATTTAAGTGCTCTGGTAAATTGATACAAGTCAACATGAATATTAGTAAAATCCCCACCCTGAGTGGGGCAGAAGTTTAAACCCATGCTCAACAGTTTAATTTCATCATCATCCAAGATTTTATTAGAAAGATTCACAATTTTCAAATCAAATCGGGATACGGAAGATGTAAGTAAGTATGTCTGCCTGCCCGGCTTTTTATGAGCTTATACTGCTCTAATCTAGCACCTTATGACGGCCATATGCCTTTACGGGGCTTTGAAGTAGTATGTTTCATTGTGTGTTGTCGATAAGCACGTACGCTGAGTACTTGAGGGGCTTATTCTGCTTATATTAGCGTTTTGCCATGACCGCACGGGGCATGATAAGGTTAATATTTCTTTCTTTCGCTGAGTACTTGAGGGGCTTATTTTGCTTATAATAGCGTTTCGCCATGACCACATGAGGCATGGTAATTGTGGCATCTTGGGCCCTAGGCCCACATGCTGGGTGGAATGACCACGCGGACACCGAAGTTAGGTACTGGAACTGACCCAGGGCACGTGCGCCCAGCCCCTTTTATTTGCAGGGTAACCTGACTGGTGACGCCTGTGGTGGGTGGGTGTAAAGTGTGGGGTACAGCAAAGGTGAACACTAGAACGTGTCCAGCCGGACACTACATCCCTCCCAAACTTTAATGAAAAGAAACAAACAAAAGTCCAACCTGTAAGAAAACAAATAAACAAACACATAGCACCAAATGAGTCTCTTCCAGGCCGTCAGCCAGGCAGCGCTGGAGCTTTGGACCGCATGGTCAGGATGCTTTAGTCCGCCTTGGCGATGTACTTTAGACCGTCCTGGTCTCGCGGTGTTGGAGTCTATGTACAAAGTTCAAGTATCGGTGCATCTGGAGCGGTGGTGGAGTCCACTCTGGAGATCTAGCAGGCGCTCAGGTTCCGGTGGACGACAAACCTACAACTGTTGGGGATGATCTCGGTGTGTGAGGCCTTTCCTTGGAGGCAACGTGCTTGATGGTCTTCCTCGCTCCTGACAGCCGAGCAACTTCAGACTTGCCTCTCTTGCCTGGACTCCTCTCTCACTGGAGTCTCCTGGAGGTCCTTCCTGCCAGGCCACCATGGGACCGTGTGGACTGTGCGGGCTTCGTGTAGGCCGCACGAAGGCGTCGCTGAGGAACTGCCAACAGGACCACAGCCAAGTCGCTCATGTAGCCGCAGAGGGTGGTGTCTCGGTCTGGGTGTTCTCGCCATCAGGACTCAGGTTCTGTGCCTTCCTCTGATGGTCTTTGGGTGACCAGTCTTCGACTGTGACCTCCATGCTTCCCGTGCCTGTCGTGGAGCTGCTGCCGACGCATCTCTCCTATTCGGATTCCCCTCTCACAGGAACTCTGTCGAGGCCCTTGCCCCTGGATTGCCACGTGACCTCGTGGGCTGTGCGGGCCATGGCGTAGGCCGCGCTGAGGGGTCGTTGCGGAACTCCCAACAGGGCCACGGCCAAGTCTTGTGTAACCCCAAGGGTGGATATTCCAATGGTCGAGTATGCTCTACTTCGGCAGGCTTCAGGTTGACGGGGGCACACAGAAGGTTCCTGGGTGGCTCACCTCGTTGAACTCCGGTTGTCTGGAGAGTAGGGATCCACTCTGGTGGTGCGATGCTCCTTGGTGATGATGCACCTGGATGACGATGACAAAACAGTGATTTTCAGTTGGGCAACAGACGGCGAACTATTGTCTTGGGTGACCTTGTGGAGTGAGGAGGACTAGAGGGACTTCTCAGCCTGTGTCTTCATCTTGCTAAAGCTGTTCTTCACCCGTGGCATCTGCGGTGAGGAGCAGGGATGCCGTCCGACTTGGACTGCCGATGCTTGTGACTGGACGGTCGCGCTGGGAAGCGTTGGAGAGAGACGCGGTTCGCGCTGGCTGCGGCTTACATTTGGTTCTCCCGTTGGACTGTCTCCAGGGACGTCGGTCTGGCTTCGGGACTGGACGGTCACACTGGGAAGCGTTGGAGAGAGACGCGGTTCGCGCTGGCTGCAGCTTACATTTGGTTCTCCCATTGGGCTGTCTCCAGGGACGTCGGTCCAGCTTGATGGCTGTCTGGTGTCTCTGGGTGCGCTCATCTTGTGGTGGTACGAGTCCTCTGTCCTGTCGCTCTGCTCCTTTTTCTCCTGCGCGCCTGTGGTGGTTGTCTGCCCTGTGGCGTTGTGCCACTGTTCTTCCTTTCTTCGCGGAGTGGCGTCCTGCCACTCTCTTCTCCTCCTTCCGACCAGGTCCTCACTTGGATGTGGCGTCCTGCCACATGTCTCATGTTTGTGCCACATGGACATCTCGCTGGTCACGTCAAGTTCTTGGGACGGTCTTCACTCTTCTGCGGACCGGTCGCAGGTCTGTTCTGTCAGTAGGACTTGCTTCTTCCTCTTGGGGACCTTTCACGGGCACCATCCTCTCCTCCAGGATTTCGCGGTTCTCCTCTTCTCTTCACTCGAGGGCGTCGTGCTTGCGCCTCGAGGCTGTGCCGTCATGACACTTGATCCTGCCTCCATTCGGGCATGCTTGGCGGAGTTGGTCACTTCGAGTGACGTGTTCCATGCTGGCGGTGCGACTGTGGCGTCCGGCCGCACGTCGCCTGACGTCGGAACGTACGTTGTGGTGGCGGCTTGCCACGTGGGGTGTGCGACTCTCCTCTTGCCGGTCTTGGAGCACTGGCGACTCCATCTTGAGGCAGTGTGAGGGAGGACAATGTGCTGTCTTTTGGCCCACTGCGGGGCATTGCGGGAACAGTGGAGATGTGGATGTTCTCTGTGTTACCTGTAGCATTGCTTCCTTTCTGTGGAGAGCTCTCACTCTTCTGGGTGCCTGCTCATGTGGTTAGACGTCCGAGTGCATGCGTTGGCGCACCTTGGACTCCGCACTCTTGGTCCTTCTTCCGGGCGCTCTCTTCCGGTACTTGGTGTGCCCGTTCTGTAATTTGTGGTGGTGTCCGTTCACCACTGAGGGTAGGTGGCGCAATCTTCTTGCTTTGGTGCTAACCGGTCGCTGGGGGTTTGTGCGTGCTGTGCCCAGTAGTCCTTGTGGCTTACTCGCTGTGTAGTGGGCCTTGCAGTCTTTAACTGTGCCGCTTGGGTGTAGCTGGACTTCTGGCAGTTTTTTTTTTTTTGTTGGGGCAGCTATAAGCTTCTTGTGGCTGTCTGAAGGGTTCCTGGTCCTTTTCCCCTTAGAGCAAACAAACAGACAAACAGGGGTTGGTGGCGCTCTGTTGGCCAGTCTCTGGCTAGTGGCAGTGGAACTTGTGGGCTTTTTGCTGGGGGTTTGTAGTCTCTCCCCATCAACATGACAGGCAGCCACCTTGGGGGCATGCAGTCCTCTCCCGGCAAATGTCAATCAATCAATCAATCAATCACGGCATTTATAGAGCGCGCTACTCACCCGGGAGGGTCTCAAGGCGCTGGGGGAGGGGGTAAGTTACTGCTCGAACAGCCAGGTCTTGAGCTGCATCCTGAAGGAGAGATGGTCCTGGGTTCGCCGAAGGTGAGTGGGGAGGGAGTTCCAGGTCTTGGCTGCCAGGTAGGAGAAGGATCTTCCTCCGGCGGTGGCTCTGCGGATGCGTGGTACGGTGGCGAGGGCGTGGCTGGTTGATCGTAGCTGGCAGGTGGGCGTGTAGAAGGTCATGCGGTCGTTGAGGTACTTGGGGCCCAGGTCGTGGAGGGCCTTGTGTGCGTGGGTGAGGAGTCTGAACGTGATTCTCTTGCTGACGGGGAGCCAGTGCAGGTCTTTCAGGTGTCCGGTGATGTGGCTGTGTCGGGGGATGTCCAGGATGAGTCGTGCGGAGGCGTTCTGGATGCGCTGGAGTCTTTTTTGAAGTTTGGCTGTGGTTCCGGCGTAGAGGGTGTTCCCATAGTCCAGTCGGCTGGTGACGAGTGCCTGGGTGACGGTCTTCCTGGTTTCAGTGGGGATCCATCTGAAGATCTTGCGGAGCATGCGCAGGGTGTTGAAGCACGAAGATGAGACGGCGTTGACTTGTCTGGTCATCGACAGGGAGGAGTCCAGGATGAAGCCCAGGTTGCGTGCGTGGTCCGTTGGTTTGGGCGCGGTGCCCAGGGCCGGGGGCCACCAAGAGTCGTCCCAGGCGGAGGGTGATGAGCCCAGGATGAGGACTTCCGTCTTGTCTGAGTTCAGTTTAAGGTGGCTGTTCCTCATCCAGTCGGCGACGTCTCTCATCCCGTCGTGTAGGTTGGCTCTGGCGGTGGTGGGGTCGTTGGTGAGGGAGAGGATCAGCTGGGTGTCGTCGGCGTAGGAGATGATGTTGAGGTTGTGTTGGCGTGCGATGGCTGCGAGGGGGCTCATGTAGACGTTGAAGAGGGTTGGACTGAGTGAAGATCCTTGTGGAACGCCGCAGATGACTTCGGTGGCCTCGGATCTGAACGGGGGAGGCGGACTCTCTGGGTTCTTCCGGCGAGGAACGAGATGATCCATTCCAGTGCTTTCTCTCGGATTCCGATGTTGCTGAGGCGCTTCACTAGGGTGCGGTGGCAGACGGTGTCGAACGCCGCGGAGAGGTCCAAGAGGATGAGGGCTGCTGTTTCCCCGTTGTCGGTTAGGGTTCTGATGTCGTCGGTGGCTGCGATAAGGGCGGTCTCGGTGCTGTGGTTGGCCCGAAACCCGGACTGCGAGGGGTCGAGGGATCCATTCGTCTCGAGGAAGGCGGCAAGCTGTCTGTTGACGGTCTTCTCGATGACTTTGGCCGGAAACGGAAGGAGCGAGATGGGACGGTAGTTCTTGAGGTCGGTGGGGTCCGCCGTTGGTTTCTTCAGGAGGGCGGTAAGCTCGGCGTGCTTCCAGCTCTCCGGGAAGGTGGCGGTGTGGAAGGAGGAGTTGATGATGTCCCGGAGATGGGGTGCGATGGTGGCGTAGGCTTTGTTGAAGACGTGGTGTGGGCAGGGGTCGGTTGGTGATCCGGAGTGGATGGAGTTCATCGTGCGGGTGGTGTCTTCGGTGCTGATCGGGGTCCAGTTGCAGAGGGTGGTGGTGGCGGGCGTTGGTTCGGCGGTAGGGTGCGTGGTCTGTGCGTCGAAGCTGTTATGTATGTCGGTGATCTTGCGGTGGAAGAACGCGGCGAGTGAGTTGCAGAGGTCTTGCGAGGGGGTGATGTCGTTGTTTCCGGCGCTGGGGTTGGAGAACTCTTTGACGATGCTGAAAAGTTCCTTGCTGTCGTGGGCGTTGTTGTCCAGTCGTTCTTTGAGTGCCGACTTCTTGGTGGCACGGATCAGCTGGTGGTGTTTGCGGGTGGCGTGCTTGAGGGCGGTCCTGTTGTCTGTGGTCTGGTCGAGTCGCCAGGCTTTCTCGAGAGTGCGGCAGTTCTTCTTGGATTCCTTGAGTTCGTTGGTGAACCAAGGGGTTTTCTTGCTTCCGGGTCTGCTGGGAGGGTTTTTAGTGGTGCGAGGTCGTCGGCGCAGGCGGTCAGCCACTTGGCGAGGTTGCTGGCTGCTTCGTTTGGGTCCGTTGTGTTGGTGGGTGTGTTCTGGCTGAGGGAGGCGGTGAGCTGCTCGGCGGTGATCTTGCTCCAGCTCCGGCGGGGAGCCTGTTGCGGGTGGTGGTGGGTCGCAGTCTTTCTGAAGCTGAAGTGGACGCAGCTGTGGTCGGTCCAGTGGAGTCCGGTGGCGTGGCTGAAGGAGATGTGCTTGCTGGAAGAGAAGACGGGGTCAAGCGTGTGGCCGGCGTAGTGGGTGGGCGTGTTCACCAGTTGCTTGAGTCCGAGGTTGGCGAGGTTGTCCAGCAGGGCGGTGGTGTTTCTGTCGTTGTTGTTCTCCAGGTGGAAGTTGAGGTCCCCTAGGAGGATGTAGTCGGCGGAGGGCATGGCGTGCGGGCTGATGAAGTCTGCGATGTCTTCGCTGAATAGTGTGCGTGGTCCCGGGGTCTGTAGATGAGGGTGCCTCGGAGGGTGGTCTTGGGGTCAGTGTGTATCTGGAAGTGTAGGTGTTCGGCGGCGGTGAAGGTCTCGTCGGAGTTAGTCGAGATGCGGATGGTGTTCTTGTGTACGATGGCGATGCCTCCTCCCGTCTGGTTGACGCGGTCCTTCCGGGTGATCTTGTATCCGTCCGGGATGGCTATGGCGATGTCGGGCGCTGAGGAGGCGTTCATCCAGGTTTCGGTGAGGAAGGCGACGTCCGGTGCTGTTGCGTCGAGCAGGTCCCAGAGTTCCACGGCGTGCCTGTGGACGGAGCGGGTGTTCAACAGGATGCATTTCAGGTGGTTGCTGCTGGTGCTCGACTTGGCGGAGGTGGTGCACGTCCGGGGGCAGGTGAATCGGCAGGCTTGGCAGGTGAAGGGTCCGTGGGTGCGTCTCGGTGAGGCTCGGTAGCAGGCAGGGTTCCGGCCGGCATTGAGTGCGGTGAGGGTGGCGGCGTCGTAGGTCCGTCGAGTAGTGTTGCATCGGTGGGATCCAGGGGTCCTGGCGCTGGGCGCGGGCCAGGCGCGGACGGGCGCAGACGGGCTTACCTTTGGCGCACCTTCGGCGCTCCGTCGGTGCTCCCGCTGCGCGCGGCCGCTGCGCGGTCGCTCAGGGGCGTCATAAGTAAGGAGCCTGGAGGGAGGAGCAGCTGGGTGGCGGGAGCGGGGCGGCGAATGGAATCACGGGGGCGGGGCCGCAGGGAGGCAGTGGCGGGAAGTCCCAGGAGCAGCGGGCAGCGGGAAAGTCCCAGGAGCAGCGGGAAAGTCCCAGGAGCAGCGGGCAGCGGGAAAGTCCCAGGAGCAGCGGGAAAGTCCCAGGAGCAGCGGGCAGCGGGAAAGTCCCAGGAGCAGCGGGCAGCGAGCGAAGGAATCTCCAGGCAGGAGGCGGCAAGGCAGGCAGGAGCGGCAGCAGTGAGTGGGGCGACCAAGCCCTGTGGAGGGCTGAGCGGTCACTCACAATGTATGCTTTTCCTTGCATCAGGAAGCTTCTCAGTGTATGTGGGGCAACATGGCTCCACTCCAGGTTCGTGCTTGGTGCACTGGACATGCTTCGCTGTTTACTTTTGCTTGTGACCTTCTGTTGTCAACCATTCTGGGCAGAGGCATGAGCCTGTAGCTTTACGCCCGAAACACTTTTTGCTTTGTTCAGCGTCGGTGGGCCGTGCTTGACAGCCCAGCAGGGTTGCTCACTATGTGCCTGTGTGTTTTACTGTTGCATGCAGGGGTGCTACAGAGTCTCTGTGATGTGGGCAGCTATCTGTTTTCACAATGCCCATGTCGAGGCCCCATACAAAGTACTGGCTCATGGCATTGTAGTTCACAGGGGCTGCAGTCATTTTCTATACTTCCCAGGCTGGCCACGGCTTTCCACCAACCAGGCTGCTGGGGGCGATAGAGTGAGGTGAGCAGGGCTCTTAACCACGTCTTGCAGTAGAGCCACTTGTAAAGCATTTCATTCCTTTTTGGGGCTGCCTCTCAAACATTTTCAAGTAGGTATGCAGTGCACTCAGGCAACCGCTAGGTGGCACTGCTTCGCTAATGCTAGGCAGCTTTCCTTGATGCTCGGGCCTCGCGCTGCAGGCACTGAATATGTTGGACCCTCACCTTCAAAGTCTCGGTAGCGGCCCTGATGCCGCGGGTCCTCTCGCCCACACGGGCCTCACAGGAGCAGCTGCAGAGGGTCAAGCGAAGGCTCAGCAGGCGCGGCCTCCCGCTCATCGCCCGCACCAGGGTAAGAGTTATTCCCTGTTTCTGATGGCTGTAGAGGCACACGTTCAGGGTAGGGGCAGCCCGTAGACAGACCTCTGACTTACTACATGCTGGGCTGCCGATGGAAGCCTTTCTTCTCGCCGTTTTCTCTCCTTGGCTGTAGGCCGCACTGGGACAGCAGACGCAGGCATGGGGTGGTCACGCGATGCAGGAACGGTCAGGCGACTCATCTATTTCCCAAATCTGCTACGATTGAGGCCGCAGCAGGCAGCCGAGGTACCTCTTGTCCCGTCGCCTGGCTGGTGCTGTATTCTCTCTTGTTTTGGTTGCTGGCACTGGGGCTCAGTCTTCT
Source organism: Calotriton arnoldi (assembly GCA_963921515.1). Taxonomy (NCBI): domain Eukaryota; kingdom Metazoa; phylum Chordata; class Amphibia; order Caudata; family Salamandridae; genus Calotriton; species Calotriton arnoldi. Next base: position 783,871 of record CAWUFW010008672.1, read on the forward strand.
CGCCCTGCATGGGTGTTTTATGTGCGGGAGTGGGGGTCCACTTCTCACGGTGCGGATCGCTTCTCCCACGCTCGGTCGGTAGCATATAGGCGCCTCAAGCATTGAGGGCCCACGGTGCTAGCTGCATCAATTTATCCTCTCCAGCTCTCTATCCCCAGGGCCGGTCGGCACGGCGGGGCTGCAGGGCATGCAGGTGCGGTTTACGGAACATTGCTGGTGGACACCGGCATGTTCACTCTCCGGAAGTCTTTACTCTCCCTGCGCCGATTACTGTCGTGCCGGCAGTAGGTGCGGGGTGTCTTAAGACCTGGCTACTCTTCTCCCCACCAGGAACAGCTGCCAGCACGCACGCAGGGCCGACCCCCTCGTCGCCATTGTGGCATCTTGGGCCCTAGGCCCACATGCTGGGTGGAATGACCACGCGGACACCGAAGTTAGGTACTGGAACTGGCCCAGGGCACGTGCGCCCAGCCCCTTTTATTTGCAGGGTCACCTGACCGGTGACGCCTGTGGTGGGTGGGTGTAAAGTGTGGGGTACAGCAAAGGTGAACACTAGAACGTGTCCAGCCGGACACTATAGTAATGTTAATATTTATTTCTTAATTACGGGTCTATGTCACTTTATTTTAGTTTGTATTAGGATATGAGGATGTACGGCATGCTTGGTATTATTTCGTATCTTTACCCTGGCATTTATTTAGAGCATAGACAGCATGATGTTTCTCTGATACAGAATCATTTAGGGTAACATTGTTCGTAAATTAGGTCCAGCATCATCAAGGTTGCTCTATCTTTTTACTCCCGTTTGCCCATTTATTTGGGGTTGATTGCTCTTTCCCCATGTTATTTGTCATCAATAAGGGACGTATTTTTCGTGCTCAGTGTCCGTACCTGTGTATTACTGCTCTTTGATTATGATGAGTGCATTTGCACTTATTATCCACCTAGGCAATGGGGCCCCTTTACACTACGGTTGTTATGGGTTTTGAGGACACGCGCATTTGATGTTTCCTTTCGAATTCTGGTTATATTACACTCTTTCTTCATATTACTTATCCTTATCGATTATATATTTGTCTAGTTTTGTACTTGGACGCAGTAGTGTATCAATTCTAGTGGTGTTTTTTTGTGAACAGAAATGGAGCATTGTTATGCTCATTGAAATTTAGATAGCATGATATCTATGGGTTATTACTTTTACAGATTATAAACTGGGACGCTGGTTGATTAACCCTTATTGTGGGGTGACTTCCCGAGCTATTAATACTGATTTTAAAATACGGAAGAGATTTAAGAACATTCTACGCAATACATTAAGGGGAGATGTTACTCATACCTCGCCTTTCTACTCTGTGTTTCTGCTGTCGAATGCTGGCTAATCTGTCAGGTCTCTTTAACGGCCTTTTCCCCAAGTTATTTAAAACATTTTATAATATTGGATACTTTTCCCATATAGGCAGTACTTCAATTGTATGCGCAATAGTTATTTACGAGTTCATGCTTTCCCATATATTGATTTTTTAATTTTAATTTTTTCACTTTGATGTATTATACATATGTGGTGGTGATACATGTTCATATTTCGTATATATATGTGTTCCGATATATGTTTTTTATCAAATAATATATGTATATGAGATAGATATTTTTGTATATATTTGTTTTGTGGGCTGTCACGACTCCAGGGTCTTTGTGAATGTTTTTCTATATGTTATTTGATTTATGTGTGTCATCCTAAAGTTACCTTACTGTGGTTTATGTATATTGTATTGTTCTGTATGCACACACGTGTTTTTTTGTTATGTCTGTTCTTTATATGTGATGATTTATAAGGTGTCTTGTGTGAGTGTTTCAGCCCTGATGAAGTTCCTTTGGTCAAAGGAACGAAACACGTTGGCTGATGGCCAGTTTTACACTTGTCAGAAATAAAAAGAATTGATGAACCTCATTCCTGGTGCACCTTCCATTTCTGAAAAGACCTCAAGTATTATGGGTTCTTAAATAATGTATACTGCTCAGACTATTTCCGCATAAGGAATTAAGGCTTGACGTGATGTTAATCAAGTCTCTTTTAATTAAGAAACCTGTCTATCTATTATATGCTCAAATTGTTATGGTTTTAATTAAGTAAACAATAAAATGACCTTACCTGATGGGACACATGTTTCTATAAGTCCACCGTCTGAAAATGAATGCATCTTCAGAAATCGTAAAAGCATCCATTCATTGAACATTCAAGTGGTATGCAATGCCTCATACCTGATAGCTGATATAGTGGCCAGATTCCCTGGTAGTACACATGATTCCTTCATCTTTCGCCATAGTGTAATTTACATACGGCTTCTTGGTGATGAGTTTGGGAAAGGATATCTAGTAGGTAAATCTCCTTATTACTGTGTAGTGTATAGTAGAGTTATATTCCTGTTTGTCAGTACATCATTATTTGATCTTAATGTGCGCTCATTTATTTTAACACCGTATTTGAAACCTGCTTCTGCAAGTGAACACCGTTACAACGATGCACATAAAATGACAAGAAATGTGATTGAGAGGATTTCTGGTCTGCTAAAGAGTCGCTTTAGATGTCTCAACAAGAGTGGTGGAGCACTACAATACAGTCCACAAACATGCTGCAAAATCGTGGCAACATGTGCCATACTACACAACATTGCAGCATCTAAGGGCATACCTTTACCCTGTCAGATTCCGAGTCAACTGACGATGAACAGCCAGTTCCACCACGGCAACCTGCAGATGGATCAAGGGCAGCAGACAGCAGAGTAAGACGTGCAGAGATTACCTGCAATTATTTTTAAGGTAACTAATGAGTAAAAATGCATTTCAGATTGTATTTGCCAATGTGAATATGTATTACCTTAACTTCAGGTAAAAAATGAAATCACATCTCAACTTAAGATGAAATGCACAATTTGTGCAATACCTCAATTGTCACATCAGACATTACAAATGTTAACAAATCTTCCTAAACAACAAACTTAAACAGACAAACATGTCCTAACTACTTTTTCCTCCCACAAACTCCACTTGGCCGTGCAGTGTGCTCTGCACTTTGTTTTGGTGAAGCCTCTGTAAATCCACCTTGTTTGGCACTGCGATGCCTATTTTTCATCACAAGGGCAGTAATACTGCTGAGGCTGGAGAGCTCCTCACTTTCCCCTCCCCTAAGTCACTGTTTGCTGTTTGCATGTGTTCAATTGCGTTGGTGACTTGCACTAAACCTCGTGCTATGTCTCCACTACAATGTGCCATCTCCACTTGCATGGTGACTGCACGGCAAAACAATAATGCTGTAGCATTTGTAAGGTGATGGACCGATTTGGTAAACCCATCCACTCTGCCTATTAGTTGGTGATGGCGCCTACAGTGTGTAACATGATTGTGCTACGTGACTGCGGAAAGTTTCTTTAGGGCCTTTGTCAGCTCTTTGTAATTGTCTGCAGCTGCTTTTTGCCCCTCCTCCAATGTTGTATTCAGCTGCTTGATGCCATCTTTGATGTCAATCATGTTTTCATTCAGTGACACCAACTGTGTTTTTAATAACTTCATATATGCTTGCATTGCAGGCACTGCACCTTTAATTGAATTGAATTTAATTTAATTTGTAATTTGTAAAGCGCACGAATCACCCCAACAGGGGTATCTCCGCGCTGTGACTGCCATTACCAACCAAGGGGGCGATGAATCAGAACAGCGTGGTTTTCAGCAGCTTTCTAAAAACCAGGAAGTTTGTGCATTGACATAGGTGAATAAGAAGTTGGTTCCAATAAAGTGGGGCAAGGTGAGAGAAAGCTTTACCACCCATGCGAGCATGTTTAAAGCGCGGGATATGGAGGAAAGCTTGGGATCCTGACCGAAGGGGCCTAGATGGTATATATCTAACCAACTTATCTGTCAGATAACTGGGGCCCACGTTGTTCAGGGATTTGTAGACCATACAACAGATCTTGAATTTAATTCTCTGTCGCACAGGAAGCCAGTGTAGTTTTTGGAGTAGAGGGAGAGAGGCAGTTCTGGGAGGGGCATTGGTCACCAAGCGGGCCGCTGTGTTCTGGACTACTTGCAATTTGTTTAGGGAAGTTTCCTTGGCTGAGATCAGCAAAGCATTGCAGTAGTCCAGACGGCTTAGGACCAATGCCTGGATCAAGGTTTTCCGTGTGGAGAGTGGCAGGAGGGGAAAGACCCTTCGAAGGAGACTAAGGGGCCGATTCCGGCCGGAAATCTCTCCGACCGAGCCGGACCCGGAGAGAATTCCGACCGAATCGGACCCTAGCAGTCCGACCGGACGAGTACGATGCATTCGCATGCTATCGGACTCGATTCGGTCGGACTCCCATTGAAGTCAATGGGAGCCGGTCGTACGACACGTACGCGGGCTCCCATTGACTCAATGTGTGCGAGGCGAACAAGGGCGTCCCCTACAGCGGTTACGCGTCCATGCGCATCGCGGCGTACATGCACAGGTAGGGGGGACCCATGGGTCCCCCCTGTGTGCGACTCGCGCGCCTACGCGTACAGGGGGGTCCGACGCGGACCCCCAAAGTCTGACTCCGACAGCTTTTTCGAGCCGGACGGCGCGAGTCGGTTGGACTGCTCGCGGCGCGCATCGTACTTACCCGGCCGGGAAACGTCTCCATAGCGCGGTGCGAGTCGTTTCCATGCGAGTCGGTCGGAGCGTGTTGAAGCCGCGTACGAGTCGGTCGGCGATTTCGCGGGTGCTTGCATCGTACTCGCTCGGCCGGACCCGCGTACGATTCGGTCGGGAAACAGGGCTCCGAATCGGATCCGGTAAATCCGAATCCGATTCGGAGCACTACCGGCCGAGATCGGAATCGGCCCCTAAGTGTGTGAAAGCAGGCCCCAGTGGTAGTGGTAGCGTGCTCCTCCCGAGTTAGTTTATGATCTATCCGAACTCCTAGGTTCTTTACCACCTGTTTAGGGGAAGGGGCAGAGCCTAGTTCCTCTGGCCACCAACGAGGGGACCACCTTACTGTTGCTTCTCCAAACAGCATTATTTCAGATTTTTCTGCATTAAGCTGCAAGAAGTTTTCTCTCATCCAGACCGCGATGGCTTTCATACCCTCTGAAAAGGTGCTCTGAATGTTGGGTTTGGATTTGTCAAAGGAGAGAAGAAGTTGGGTGTCATCAGCATATGAGATAGGGATAAAACCCAGTTTCCTCAGTAGCCCTGCCAAGGGAGTAACATAGATGTTAAATAACGTAGGGCTCAAACAGGAGCCCTGAGGTACTCCCTTGGTTACTCTTGTGGTCTGCAAGCGAAAAGGGCCCAGATTAATGGTCTGGGTTCTATTGGTCAGGAAATTAGACATCCATTTGAAGGCATTCCCTTGGATGCCTATGTCCCTAAGTCTCCTGAGTAGGATCTGGTGGGAGATGGTATTGAATGCTGCAGACAGGTCAAGCAGCACCAAAAGTACTGCCTGACCATTGTCCGCTAGCATTCGGATGTTATCAGTAACTGCCACCAGCGCTGACTCAGTACTATGTCTGGTTCGAAATCCAGATTGTGAGCAATCGAGACGATTCGAGGATTCAACAAACTCAGACAAGTGCTTGTTGATATGCTTCTCCAGAAGTTTGCTTCGTAGAGGGAGCAAGGAGATAGGGCGGTAGTTAGAAACATCTTCCAGGGGAGCTTTAGGGTTTTTCCTGATAGGGATGATCTGTGCTGCTTTCCACTCAGGCGGGAGACTACCTTCCTTCATGGAACTATTGAGAATGGAACAGATGGGAGCAGCGAGTATCTTGGATAACAGAACGGTGGTCTTGGCAGGGATAAGGTCAAGTGGAGACCCTGATTTAACTACTTTTAGTAGAGATTCTACCTCCTCCGGTATAAGAGCCGGGAAGTTCTCCAGTGTTAAGGCATCAGGAGTAATCGGGGGAGGGTCTATTTTGGGGCCTGTCCGGGAGCCGTTAGCCGAAGTGATTTTGGTGTAGATCGCTTCGATTTTCTGGGTAAGATGATTTGCTATGTTGTCACATAGGATTTGGGAAGGGGCCACTTCAGTATTGCACGCCTTAGGGTTAGTAAAAGATTTTAAAACCTGATATAGTGTTCTTGGGGAGTTCTCTGCTAGTTCGAGTTGCAGTGCGATATGCGATTTCCGAGCGGTTTTCAGGTATTTATGGTACTGTGCCAGTGCATACTTGAATCTTTCTTTATCTTGGAAGTCATGGGAACGGCGCCAGTGTCGTTCAAGTTTTTTGCAGTGACTTTTTTCGGTCCGAAGATTGGGAGAGTACCATGATGACTGGGGGCGTTTAGTGGATGTTGGGTACAGTTTCAGAGGAGCTAGGCGGTCGATGGTGGATTTCATACTAGCCGTGAAGGAGGTTAAACGCTCCTCCGTACTGTCAGAGTCAGAATTCTGAGGTGGTATGAAAGTGTCTTGAAACTGAGTGGGTGTGAGTTTGTGCCACTGTCTGTACCTCCTTGTAGGGTATGTTTTGGGGGCTGTGTTTTCTTTAGGGCCGTCAATTCGGAATTCGATCAGTGAATGATCTGACCATGTCAGAGGGCAGGTTGCTCCACAAATAATATTGGGGGAGTTAGTTAGAATTAGGTCCAACGTGTGCCCTTCCAAGTGAGTGGGTTCATTATTTATCTTAGTTAATTCGAATGTGGACAGGTCTGTCAATAGTGAAGAAGCTTCTATATTAGCCAGATTTTCACTGTGTACATTGAAATCTCTGAGAAGTAGGAAATGTTTGGTCGAAATAACATGAGGAGAGATGATATCCATGAGTTGGGGGGTAAAATTGGTGAGTGGTCCTGAGGGTCGGTATACGAGGTCTCCTTTCCAACTGAGTCGGCTCTGAAGACTAAAATCTCCAATGTATCATTGCATAGTTGGTCCAAGATGGAAATTTTAATAGGGTCTTTATAGATGATAGCTAATCCCCCTCCCGTCCTGCGGGGTCTATCTAGTTTTTGAATGAGATAGCCATCAGGAAGCGCCATGGCAATGTCAGGATTGGAGCAGGGTTTAGTCCAGGTTTCAGTCAGAAACCCAATATGAGGGAGAGTAGAGGAGAGCAAATCCCAAATATTAACTGCATGTTTGGGCAATGATCTGACATTAGCCAGGAAACAATTCCAACCTCCATTGTTGTGGTGGAGGGTGTGAGGGGGGCCTTCCTGTTCACAGGTGCAGTGTGGTAGATTGATTCTCATGTCAGATGTAGTTTTATTAATCTGGGACAGTGTGAACACCATACTCTGGAATCTACAAGTCCTGCATGAAAAAGGTCCTTCTACGACTGCTGGTGTGGTGCAAGCTATATTTGCTGAAAGTCTAGAGAAATAGTTATCTCTAATCTTTATCAACTCTTGGCTCGAGTAAATGAGAGGGGCGCCTGGATTGGAGGGCAAACCGACAGGGGTTCTGGCTCCTGGCGACGTCCAGGCGAGGACGGGCGCAGACGGGCTTGCCTTAGGTGCGCCAGCGGCGCGCCCACTGCGCGCGTCCGCTGTGCGTCGAGCCAGGAATCTGTTTTTATAGAAGGCAGGCAGCTGAACTGCTAACCTCCCCAATCTAGTGTCCGGCGGAAGTGTTCCTGGATTACTTCCGGTTGGTGTCAACTCCCTCCATGCAAACAGAACAATCCGCGATGGAACGGAGAGGCACCCAACAATAAGCAGCGTGTGCAGGTGAGAAGATTAAGTGAGTTAAAAGTGATTGAGGTTAAAATATTCAAATTGAAATCTAAACATCGAGCACAACTAACATCTGTTTTAGGAGCCCTTTGCCAGGCACTCCTCGAGCAGCAGAATCAGGCGTACGGATCAAGTTAAAATCACCTTAGTGGCCTCAAGCGCGTCCGCTGCGCGTCGAGCCAGGCATCTGTTTTTATAGAAGGCAGGCAGCTGAACAGCTAACCTCCCCGATCTAGTGTCCGGCGGAAGTGTTCCTGAATTACTTCCGGTTGGTGTCAACTCCCTCCATGCAAACGGAACAATCCGCGATGGAACGGGGAGGCACCCAACAATAAGCAGCGTGTGCAGGTGAGAAGATTAAGTGAGTTAAAAATGATTGAGGTTAAAATATTCAAATTGAAATCTAAACATCAAGCACAACTAACATCTGTTTTAGGAGCCCTTTGCCAGGCGCTCCTCAAGCAGCAGAATCAGGCGTACTGATCAAGTTAAAATCACCTTAGTGGCCTCATGCGCGTCCGCTCCGCGTCGAGCCAGGCATCTGTTTTTATAGAAGGCAGGCAGCTGAACTGCAAACCTCCCCGATCTAGTGTCCGGCGGAAGTGTTCCTGGATTACTTCCGGTTGGTGTCAACTCCCTCCATGCAAACAGAACAATCCGCGATGGAACGGGGAGGCACCCAACAATAAGCAGCGTGTGCAGGTGAGAAGATTAAGTGAGTTAAAAGTGATTGAGGTTCAAATATTCAAATTGAAATCTAAACATCGAGCACAACTAACATCTGTTTTAGGAGCCCTTTGCCAGGCACTCCTCGAGCAGCAGACCGGCTTGCCTCAGGTGCGCCAGCGGCGCGCCCACTGCGCGCGTCCGCTGGGCGTCGAGCCAGGAATCTGTTTTTATAGAAGGCAGGCAGCTGAACTGCTAACCTCCCCGATCTAGTGTCCGGCGGAAGTGTTCCTGGATTACTTCCGGTTGGTGTCAACTCCCTCCATACAAACAGAACAATCCGCGATGGAACGGGGAGGCACCCAACAATAAGCAGCGTGTGCAGGTGAGAAGATTAAGTGAGTTAAAAGTGATTGAGGTTAAAATATTCAAATTGAAATCTAAACATCGAGCACAACTAACATCTGTTTTAGGAGCCCTTTGCCAGGCGCTCCTCGAGCAGCAGAATCAGGCGTACTGATCAAGTTAAAATCACCTTAGTGGCCTCAAGCGTGTCCGCATTGATGCCTCCAGGCCACCAAACGTAGCTGTGCTGTCACCTTCTGTTGCAGTACATCTATGCTTTCTGAGGGCCTTGTTTTGGTGCATGATAAGGGACTGACATCTTTGTAAGGATCTCACATTAGATGAAGGTGTAGGTATGTGTGTTGTGAAGTTATCCTCTTCTTCTACAAAATCAGGGAGTGGAGACACTGTTGTTATGTGCATGGTTGGTGCAGGTGTGTTGGTGTTGGGGGCACAATGTTTTCAGCCTGTATCTGTGGCCGAGTGTCCTGAGTTTCCACTAGTTCATTTTCTCCTGCAATTGCTGCAGGTAGTTCTGTGATATGAATGATAAATAATTTAGTTCAATATATATTGTGTGTATCAGTTCACATAAATTGTTTCTAATAAATTTCTAAAACTTACAGGGTGTTTATTTATGTCATTTGCTATGTTATTTTAGATGGAACTACAAAATGCAAAATTATTGGACTTTTATTCGCTATTGGAATTCAAAATCCAAATCCCATAATACATTGGTGAGCTAGTGATAACATGTGGCCTGGATTGGCTATTGTTAGTAGTTAACTGTGATTTCCTAATTGGTTACCTTTTTACATGACATATTTTTAGATGTAGCAAAATGTATTTCTTACTTTTGCTGGTGCTAGGTGTGGCAGAGGTGTCAATATCAGTGACCCAACAATGGCTTCGGGCTGCAAAGTCGCCTCAATCATATCCTCCAGAGGGCTAGGTGGTGGGAGAGTAGATGGTACCCCGCCTATTTGCTGTGCTTTGGCAAGCCTGCATGCAACATTCTCCTTGGTTTGTGTCCGCAGATCATACCAGCGTTTGCTTATTTCCTCAAATGAGCGCTGTGGAACACCAACCGCTATGATCTTCGACTGGATGTCCTTCCAGAGTTTTTGCACTTCTCACTCTCTGGAACCTGAAGTGATCGTTTGGCAAACAGCTTATCATGGTGTTTCACACACTCCTCTGTGAGCACCTCCAGTTCTTGCCCACTGAATTTAAGCTTTCTGTTGCGCCCTCCTGTCTCCTTGCCATTACCATCAATAGCCATGATGGTCAAACTGCGCAAAAAACACCTCTGCAGAAGCACATAGCTGCTCTGCTGCCACAGTCTGCCTTCTCTGGATCTGGGTTCTGGAAACAGCATGGATTTACTCACTTCCTCATTTTGATATCATCATGCTGCTCCTGAAAGTGACATTCACATTTTGCGATTATCTAATTGTGATTTCCAATTTAGCGAATTGATATTTGGTAATCGCTAAATTGCGATTGAGAATCCTAAGGAATCGCGAAATCGATGTTGCTTACTATAGTACATTGGAAATTGCGATTTCCAAATAGTGATTTGGTAAGATTCGCTATTTTGTAATTGCAATTCCCAGTCTTGATACATTTGCCACTCAATAAGAAAACACTTTCTTTCTCTTTATATAGTGCGCCAAGCCTTTGATGCTAAATTATATCAGTCAAAGGTACCTTAGGGAGCTTTGGACCATCATATTGCAAGGAGTAAGTGTATGGTCCGTGGTAGTGTGTAAAAACGTGTCAGTGTAAACTCCCAGGAGGCAGCCCGGGAGTAAACCTAAGAGGAGAGCGCAAGCACTGTAATGAGCTGATTTGGCTCTGCCAGGCTAAGTCCGGGCAAGGTAGTCAATGTCAGGGGTTTAAGGTACAGAATTCTATGATGTGGGGTGAGCTGCAAAGTGCTGTATATGGGTTGATATCAACATAGATGGAGCAGAAGTAGTCTTAGGCCATCCTACTTGGTTTACGGAGGGAGTAAGGAAGTACACAAAGGGAGGGAAGGTGAATAAAGAGAGATAAGCAAATTGGGAGTGTATAATACTAAAGTGTACCGTACTCTCTGCTGGGTGTCTCCCAATGTTGGGGAACCTACCACTGCTTTCGTCACCCTGTCGCTTCCCCCAGGGCCCCCTCATGGCTATCGTACGAAAGTCCCCAGCTGTCGTCTAAGAAACGGCAGTCCAGTCTACAAGGTTGCTCAAGTGGGGGGGAAGGGATCCATTGCGCTGAAGTTAGGGAGCCCGTGGGTGCAGGCGCTAAGTGATTCCCCCACCATCCCCCCATAACCCCTGTAGGGCATATCAAGCAGTATCAGATAGTGCATACTCCAACATCCCCCTCCACGAAACTTCCACCCCCCATTTTCACCCACTCCAATCTCACCAGAAGGCCAGTGATGATCAGATCTTCAAGGCAGACCAGGACTTGTCTCTGTCTCTGGTGTGAATTCAAGATGAACCCCAAACATCCCTCCCCTCCCATGTCTTCAACACTGTCTCCAGGCAATGTCTTTCCTGGGCAGGATCCACAAGGCTGGCCGCCAGCGTTGGAGAACTGGTGCCCCTCAGGTTGGAGCGGCATCTTTCTGCCCCTCCTCAGGGATGGATATATCCATTGCCTCAGAGTCCAAGGTGTGTAGGAACTTCCCCAGTTCGTCTAGGTCCGTGAACTTTCTGTGGCTCCCATCAATAGTGAGCAACACTGTTGCCGGTTCTAAGAGGCCGTACCAAATGTTCAGCTTCTGAATCTAAGACCTGAGAGTGTTGCTTTCCCTTTCTGTTTACCCATGGATATTCTGCTGCCAGACGTCTCAAGGTCACAAGAAGCCAATGCAGGGGTAGAGCTCAGGAGGCATGCTATCCGGGTAAGGTTGGCCTCCCACAAGGCCAATGAGGAACAAAATGTAAAGAAAATGAAGGGGGAGACAGATCTACAAATTACCCTTGTCGCAGAGTTCTCCCCCCATAGGGCAACAGGGCGCTGTGGTGTTCAGCATATTCCATTAAAATGTGTTGCTGTACAAAGGATGAGATGCTGCATTTGAGCAGTTACTCATTGATCTAGGGTAAAACTCAGAGGGCAGGGGTCTATCCTCCATGTCTAGATCTGGGGTAACAGCGGGCCATAGGGGGGTATCCCTCAGCCAGCCGGTCTATAATCGTCAGTCTCTCTAAGGCCGCCTTCTCGTGAATGCCGAAGTTCCTGCCTGCCCCCATTTGAGATTATCCAGGAAGGCTAGGCCAGGTGTTAGGGAAGTGTGGGCCCAGGTGGCAGCATTGGTGGGAGTCCCCTGTCCACTCAGGGCAAGGTCCAGCCCATTAACATCCAGGCCCAGCCACTGAAAGAGGTGGTAATTCACTAATGTTAAGCTGGTGGGGACGTACGATGAAGAAGATCTCTCTGGCCTTCGGGTAGTTTCATCCCCGCCTGCTATCCTAGGAGTGTGGGTGCAGATGTATCTCATGTAGCAGCCTGTATCTCAGGCCCAGAGAGTGCAGAGTGTGAAGTGCAGAGCTGTGGTGGTCTCGGCCCCGCAACGGGCGGCAATGCAGGGTTCCTCATCAGCAGTTCCCTCTGGGCCAACTCTTGAGAGGCCATGAGCCCCTTACCTCTGGTGTCTTCCATCCCTGTCGGGACTCTTGTAGTATGGGCACGTTCTCCGGGTCCAGGCCGCAGACATAGTCCTACCTCATGGGAGGTTGTAGTGGTCCTGGTATCTACCAGTCAGAAGCTCACCCAGGACTTGCGCAGTTCTCAGCAAGGGCCCCCCAGTGTCCGCTGTTCAGGACACCAGCAGCCAGGATGGTCTATCGCCTAGGGAAGTATTTTTTGGGATGCAGCGCCAAGGCACTGCGAGTGCCTCAGCGGGAGCCAGCATCTTGGTCACAGGCACATCCTGCTAACTATTGTCTCTCTTAAGTAGGAAAGAAAGTTATCAACACCCTGTTGTGCCAATTTTACATGCACATTGATGATCCTGGGGACAAAGTGGGCTTGGAATTTGTCAAAACATTGTAATCCTTTGGCTGAGGGTAGGTTGTTACTGATGTCCCGCAGATTTTAGATGATATGCTTGACTTGGTCTGTGCCACTAAGGATCTAGGTGGAGTGGGGAGCAGCATTCCACAAAGTTGGATTGGCTATCTCTCAATTCAATTTTATCTGCTTGCTCCTATACTTAGAGCTGATGAGCCCAGGCTCCACACCCTCACGATTTGTTTATGGGGGAAAATGACCATGGCAAAACCTACAGGGAGTTTTTGTCTCACCTACAAGAAGAAATGCTTTTTGGGTGATCATTGGGAAGAGAATAATATTATTATCTAGTGGCAACTGGGTTTCTGCCTAGGGCACAGCAATGAGACAACTCTCTTCTTGGCCCTAGATAAGATTCAGTCAATTCTTTGGGATGGAAAGACAGTGACTTTGATGCTTGTGGATTTTTCTGCCACCTTTGATACTATTGATCGAAATGGAAGCCATTTTGTGTGGAAGGCCCATGTAGGAGAATGCTATTGTCTTTACTTGCTCCCCAAGTTGTGGAATAGCCTCACACTGGATCTAAGAAAAATAGAGAATTTTATGTTTTTTTAAACAAAGTTTTGAAGACGTTTTAATTTTGCTGAATTTGCTTTTAGTGGTAGTTAGCTTCTGTAGCCTATATTTTTGTCTCAGCACCATGACACCTTTTAACGACCAAGTGCTTAAAAGATAAAATAGTACTAAAGTTATAATTATGTTAAAACAGTTACACAAGTAGCAACCAGTAAGGCATCTAATGTTTCTAATCCAGAAAGCTAAGCTAATACCATCCAAAAACAAGAATCAACTTTGTGGGCATCAAGTTAATTGCCAGTCTTTTGTCGCAGGATTTAGGATGAATGACAGATTAAAATCTTGTAAGTATTATGTGCCAGATATGCTTTGTAAACCAGCCTTGATTTTGAGAAAGCTGTTGTTTGAGGAGCTTGTCACCTGATTCGAAGAAAATTACATGATTTCACCCAGCCAGATAGGCATTGAAAGGTTATATTGAAATTGTCCTCTTTCACTGATAGCCAATCATGCATTGTGGAGTTTTGACCTTGAGCTATGTGACCACTAACTTCTCCAAAGCTTTTTATGGGATTGATAACAGTCTGTTTTGGAATGTACTTCTGTTTGAGCTGCTTTCTTCAAGTTTGGTTAATATATTAAGCATTCTTTATACTAACACCTGGATGGTACTATGTAAGATACATTCATCAGGACATATTAAAAGAATTATATGATGTGCAGAGGTGATACAATGTTACATGATAGTGCCTGTTCTTTTTAAGCTTTAGTTGAGTGACCTCAGCCATAAGCGATATTACACCCTTCATATACAGGAAGGATGCAGCTCTCTGCTATGCTAATGATGTACTGATGTGTGACCATACTCCGGGTGGGTGGGTAAATGAGAAGAGGCTTTACAGGAGAAAAGCTTCATGTGAGTTGTGTTTTGGGGAGACACAATGTCAAATGCATGTGGCTCGCTGTCAGTGCTGGGGCTGCTCTGAGCCCCAATGTCATGGAAAACTGTGACTAGCCAAACTGTAAAGAGGGCTGCTGAGCGTGCTTAAAGGGAGAATATAGCTTTTTCAGCAGCCCTCATTGCCCTTGTAGCTCTTAACGCACCTTTATCTTACCATTCTGATTATCCAGCTCTAGTATTGCTTTAATAAATCAAGGTTGCCTGGCAGTTAAATAGGCAAAAGCATTCACAAGTCCACCTGTTACCCTGTAAAATGTGGTTTTGCATCCTTAAAACACACCAATACATTTTTTGTGTCCTTTCTTTGGTGGTTTGATATAGCTTGTGTAAGAAAGTGGGTTGTTGGTTGACTGGCGTGTAAGCCCCAACCGCAACCTTTGTCAGGGTAAGGCACAAGCAAACCCCAAATTAACCTATGCCCTTGGTAGCTTGACACTGACCTGTCAGGCTTAACTCAGAGGCAATGTGTAAAGTATTTGTGCAACATTTCAAACAGTAGAAGAATAAGAACACACCACAAAAGGAGCCCACAACAGATTTAGAAATATAGTGATTTTTAATAAATAAAACAAGACTAAACAACAAAAATCCAATTAATAGAACCTGAGAAATTGAATGTTAAACTTGTTAGGGAAAATGGTGCCATAAAGCACAAAGTGCCAACTGATCTCATCGTACCAGGACAAAGTCACAAGTTTAAGCCCACCGCAATGGTGCACAGCCCAGATACAGGAACCCAGTTAGGCCCGCTGAACAAAGTAACATGAAATTCTAGTTGCAAAGCGTTGCGTGGATCCGCATTGAAGATGCACAGCTCAACCAAAGCGATGCGTCTGTTCCAAGATGCAACGATACTGCAGTGTGAGGTCGTGTTGCATCTTCATCGAGGATTACGTCGACAGGGCTTGCGATGCAAAGTCCGTCATCGGGGATGCGGCGCGCAGCGGGCATTGCGTCGGTTCCGAGGACCTGTGTTAGGCCTGGCAGCCTTAGGGTGGCCTTCCCCAAACGTTTTGCCTGTTTGCTTCAATTTATGCTGATCTAGGTTTTTTGGGCTTTAGGACTCTGGGCACTTTACCACTACTAAGAAGTGCTAAAGTGCAGGTGCTCACTCCCCTAAAAAATGGTGGCATTGGTGTATCCACAATTGACATATTTAATGTACTTATAAGTCCCTAGTAACTTGCACTATGTGTGCCCAGGGCCTGTAAACAAATGGTACTAGTGGGCGTGCAGTACTGATTGTGCCACCCACTTAAGTAACCCTTTAAACATGTCTCAGGCTTGCCACTACAGAGCCTGTGTCTGAAGTTTTACTGCCATGTCGACTTGGCATTTAAAACCCCTTGCCAAGCCTTAAACTACCCTTTTATTACATATGTCACCCCTAAGGTAGGCCCCAGGTAGCCATTAGAGCAGGGTGCTGTGTACTAAAAGGCAGGACATGTACTTTAAAATGTTATATGTCCTGGTAGTGAAAAACTCCCAAATTCATTTTTCACTACTGTGAGGCCTACCCATCTCATAGGTTAACATTCGGGATTTCTTATTACATTTAATAAGTTATAATTCCTGATTGAGAGGGAGTAGATCTGTCATGTGTCGTACCTTTGGACTTGTAATATGATGGCAAAGTTGGATTTATGATTACAACTTTAAAAAGGGCACTATTAGAAAGTAGAAAAAACCAGAAAAAACCAAATGAGGCTGCACTCCTTCCCTTATTAATAAACTCGATGTTGAAAACAGCATTCGTAAGTGCGTGCGAACAGTAGCTGTGAATCGCCTCCATCACAGCAATATACAATTGATCCAAAAGGTGCTTTCTTCGCAGCGCCAAACCGTTGCACTGCAATGTGGGAATTTATCCCTCCAATATGACAATTCATCCAGGTACTCCAATGTACACTCGGTATACCAGTTCTTTATTCAAGAACCTTATTCCAAACTTTTTCTTGCTCTTATCACCACTCCGGAGACAGCGTGATTGCACTTGAATTCTTTATTCAAATATACTCATGTCAACTGTATGCCCATCCAGGCTTCGTACAACGACAAGTAAAAGAGCAATCAGATTTATGAAGTAGATGCATATATTCAAACCCAATGCATTTCGAGCCTGTGTGGCTCTTCATCAGGGGTATCTAAAACAAAATAAAATAAACAGCTCAAGCAACTACTCGGTCAAATCCCAATGAGATAAACATTGCTATATTTCCCATAACACCCCCTAAAACAACCCCCCTCTCCTCCCAGCCCTATCTCAAAACAATGCGTTAAATCAGACCCAAGTGCAACACCCTAAACCTCTCCCTCCTTAATCCCACGCACCCTGAAGATTCCTGTGTCATAAAACAAACTTCTACACCACAAAGAATAAAAAAAACTCATGTTAACTCCCAATTATACATAACTCATCTCCCGTTCAATCCTCCCACTTACACTGTGAATTTTCACCTTCCCAACTGCCCTGTGTACTTTGAAATATTCCCCTTCAATGTGTACCTTGAAAACGCCGTGACCGGCAACTTAACTCACCTCCATCCTCCCAGAAACCCATGTCTCTCTCCCTGCCGGTCAACCCGTAATCCCAGCTGTGCTCACCCTCGTGTTAAAAGAACACAACACCTCCTATTAGAAAGTTGGCATTTTTCTGCTCTTAAGCCCTGCGTGACTGCTCTCTGTCTCCAATACACATCTGGGGTGGGTGACAGCTGAGCTTTGTGCATTCCCTCTAGACAGCCACCCACAAAGGGAGCTTAGGTGTGACTGGTGGGCCATCCAAATCCTGATGGGTCATCCTGGGCAGTATGGGAGGGAGGAGCTGACACTTACACCTGAATGGGCTGTGTCCTGTTCCCACACAAAAGACTGTTTAACTCCCTGTAGTGAGTCTGGAGCCAGGGCAGGAAGAAAGGACCTCCGTTACTTCAAAGACTCTTATTTGAAGTCACCGCCACTTCAAAGGCACAACTGGGTATGCGTACTGGACCTTTGACCCTATCACTTCAGTACACTTCTGGACCTGTGAAGACTCTGCCAGGAAGAAGGATTTCTGTACTGCTAAAGGATCACCACTCTGCCTGACTGCTGCTCTGGAAGAACTGATTTACTGCTCTGCTGACCTGCCTGCTGCCCTCCTTGCCTGAGTGAGAAGGACTGGACCTGCCTCACATGAACCCAAAGTTGCTCGAAGGGCTTGTCTGCTTGCCTCCTGTTAGAAGTCCCGGAGACATCAAAGACTTCACTCCGCTCACCAACAGCACCTGGAATCTACCATTTAAGAATCTTGCCCTGCCAAGTGGTGCCAATCCAGTCCTGGGCCCTCGGAAGTTGGTATAAAATACTGCAACTGCCAAAATCCATTCATCGACGACATTGCGCCAGTCAGAACTGACGCATCTTCCGTGACGCCAACGCATCTCCGCTACCACAAGGACTGAGGACTTTGCATCACTATCTGCATGGTTCTTCGCCTCCAGTTCTCATAGCATCGCCTACAGTCTGCAGCTTGACAAAGATGCATCCCCGATTTATGTGGCTTGATGACGATGCATTGCCTACGATTCTTGTACTTTGGCGCCAACGCATCGCCTCCTACTTCATACATCTCAGCTCCATCAACAGCGCAAATAAGGGACTTTGCAGTGAGACCATGTTTGTCCTAGTGTCTGACCCATGCTCCATCGCAGTTGGCCTGACCTTTTGGATTTTACCCAGTCAAGAGTGACAAGATAGCCCCGGTTGGCGCTTTAAGCTTTTAAGCACTGTATTTCAAGATATTCTTTAAATATTCATAACTCTGTTTCTACTTATTGAATTTTTGTTGTTTTGGTCTTGTTTTGTTCACAAAAATATACTCTATTTCCCTAATCTGGTGTGTGTCTTTTTGTGGAGTTGTCACTGTATTACTGTTTGAAGTGTTGCACAAATACTTTATACATTGCCTCTTAAGTTAAGCCTGCCTGATCTGTCCCAAGCTACCAGAGGGTAAGCACAGGCTAATTTAGAGTGTATATCTGACTTACTCTGACTAGGACTGTGTTCTCTGCTAGGACAAAGTGCATACCTCAGACAACCAGAAATTTAATTTCTGACAGACTCCGAGGGATTGATGCAAAGTCTGGTGTCGTCATTGAGGCTGCTGTCGATGAGAGGTACGAGGACCTGAGATGTTGCTACATCACTGTGCCGTCAGGGCAAAGCACTGGTTCCGACGACTGCGGAGGTGATGCGAGTCTTTGTGATGGGTCCAATACATGCAGCAGCAGCGATGCATCAGTTCTGCTCAAGGATGCGCCGCTCAGCAGAAGAGATGTGTCAGTTTTGCTCGGGGATGTTTCGCTCAGCGGAAAAGATGCTTCTGTTCCACTGGCAAGCACCTTAGGCCTACTTTAAAGGTTCCAGGACTTGGGTGAAACTTGGCAGGCTTGACTCACAGAGTCCAGGTGCAAGGCTGTTGAAAGCCTGTTATGTCTCTGAGGCTTCAGATCAGAAGGCCAGCGAACTAACCCTTGGAGTTACTCTGGGTTTGTCATTCAGTTCCTGTGAATTAAGTAGGACTGTGCATCTGGACAGCATAACTGTCAGAAAATGGGGACTGAGTCCACACATACCTTCAGAGTATGTCAGCCTAATTCCTAGATAGCTCCCAGTGCCCCATCTGAGCTCCTAACCATACCCGGGTACCAGATGGTATCTGCAACCTCAGAACATGCCCACCCTAATTCCCCTAGGAAATTGTGGACACAGATCTACCCTTTTGTTGTTACTCAGGCATGCCCGAGGTAGACACAAGAAAGATACAAATTGGCTTTTCAAGCATTTATCAAAACAATCATATTTGTGTATAAAAAGAATGAGCTGCAATCATTAGTAGGATGAAACAAAGCATTCTAACCAGCATTACAAGAGTAGTAGAAAAGATAAACAGTTCAACCATCATAACATTACTGTGTGATGATATGATTATATAATTCTACTTATACTCCTGTCTCATACTACCGATACTATCGAGAGCATAGTGGGAGCGCCCTCTGCCAGATCTCTTGGGACAACCCAACTACCCATTCCTGTGTATGATGTATCAGGAAGCTGATCTGGTGTCGAGCAGGCTATCCTACTTTGCAGGATGATGGTTAGAGTCAGCAGGGCACCATCTCAGTCACAGTGCACAGCATTCCAGGATAATCCCAGCAGAAGTGCTCATCTGCGGAATTTGACTCAGAGGCTTTTTATATAATAAAAGCACTGTTCCAATTGCCCTGTGTTAAAGGTGCAGATCTGATTCGATGATGTGTCTAAAATCTAAGAGCTGTCTCCAACCAGATAACCAAATACAAGGGCATCGTGCTGTTATATGGTTCTTAGGCACATTATCGACATTGCTAAGTTAGCATGAGCTTCGCTGCCATGATGCTGCTTTTGCGCACGCTACTACATGACTTTGTTTTTGCAAGACTTTGTTTGTGCCCTTCACATGACAACGGGTTGCCTTTCGCGTTCTCTGCCTTTCCTGGAGTTTAGTCTGAACACGATATGCAAGGTCGATAAACAATGCTCCTTGTTATTCTGTTCTGATCAGTCCCTAGCACCTAGACATAACATGCTACAAAGCTGCAGTACTGAAGACTCATGCTTTGATATTACGTTGTTGCATGTTGTTTTAACACACTTGGAGAAAGCTGTTCCATGGAGAAGAGCTCTGCTGTTCCTATGATGTAAACCTTGCATCCAGGCTTTAAGGTATGGGGTCTGCTGTCAAAGCCCAGAGATCGTCCTTTTTATAAAATAAACTTCTTCTAGTCAAGGGGAGGGTGGTCAGGCCTATAGGCCCTTATTTCCACAGTCTTTATATAAAATGACTTTGTATTCTATGGAATTGTAACAATGCTAACTGTGCTGAGTTTATGCATTTTGCTGCTAGTAGTGGCACGTATACTGTATTGTAGAGCACGATAGTTAAAATAAACATTTTGAACTATTTCAGTGACTCTGCTTATTCTTATGTGGACAGGTATAAGTGAGTGAGCGAAAGAGTACGTCTTGCTCCCACGATTCCTGAGAGAGTCGGGAGTGTTGTGTTCTGGGTTGTCTAATGATTTTTAGCTCCGTGATCTTTGGAGGAGAACGAATGAGACACTATAGCTAGTCGGTTTGGGATTTTGGGTACTGATGTGGTAGGTTGGTACACCCCTATGTACTGAGGTCCTGTTTTCCTGTGCATAGTTCTGTGTATGTGCAGAATCCCTGCAACATGGCGCCGCCAACGTTTGATCTGGTTCTTATCTGCGAGACGCTTGAGTAGTGCTTGTGCTTGTCCACAATACCCTCACCTCTGTTTCCGGAGACAGTTGTGACGGTGTAACCTCCTATATTGATTTTTTTATAGGTTCTTTCAAGCTTGAAGTTTTAAAAGGTTTCTCTTTATTCTTAACCCATTATTGCGCTGCCACGCTCTAGGTTGTTATTCTTTATTATCAGTTGTGGCGGTTGCGATACCGGCCGCTAATAGGGCAGCACTCATGGCTTATTTGACTCAGAATGGAGTCCCTAATGCTGGTGTTGCACTGATTTTTGTAGTAGAGGCAGATGCGGCTTACCGCTTCGAAGTATTTTATTCTTGGGTCACCTTTCCGGCGGTGGATGGAACGGATAACTTGTTTCACGAATATACGCCTACGGCCCTTCCTAATGCTTATCAGCCCTATCGGGCTCTTGAGATTCCGCTTACAGCTTGGCAACACCAAATTTGGTTAATGGCGCCCTTCCTCACCCAATAACGCCGGTCCGTTTAGGTCCTTTATCGATAGATGGGGCCATGCGGCCCGTTTTGGCTGGGTATACCCCTCACCCGCGTCGTTTGACAACAGCGACGCTTGCAGAATTGCGCGTGTTACATACATCTTTGATACGCGTGCATAGAGCTGTTATACAGTTCATGTCACGCAACTTTCAGTTGGGACCACCTGGCATTGCTGCGCAACCTGCGGGACCTGGTGGTGTGACCATCAGTCCTCTTATGGTTAATTCAGTAATGGGCAAGCGTCCACAGAATAAGGATGAATTACCTTATTGGCTTGCTGAAAAATTTGGACAACTGGAGGCTGTTTTTCCAAATACCTCTCCTGTGGATAAACACAGGATTTTGACTATTAGTTTGCCAAAAGACTTGCTTCCCGAGTTGGCTGATTGTAACACCTGGGGTAAGGTGTTTGCAGCGGTATATTCGAAGTGTTTCGGCACTCCTTCCATGACCGTACTCCCTTATGTGATTAAGCCTGTTCAAGATGAACACGGAGTCGAGGCGGCTGTAGAGTTGGGAATGAGACTGGTGGGGGTGTTCGACGTGGTTGCAGATATGATCCTTGCAAATGTCAAAGGCGATGCGGTAAGCTTTCAAGTGGCAAATCGCTTGGAGGCTGTCCCTGATGTAGACAAACCACACGAATTACCAAAAGTTATTGCAAAGGCTTATAAGACCATAGGCCGCAATAGTTTGGGAGTTAAGCCTTTTACTCAAACGCAAACTCAATCTCAAACTCAACAAAAAGTCCAGACGGATAAAGATGGACGTTCGTTCTTTCCTAAAAAGAACTGGAAAACTAAAAAACAGGGGCAGCAACAACAGAAGCAAGGTTCGCGTGCTAGTTCACCGACACCTTCTGAGCGTACTTATGACTTGCGCGACCACACTAAAATAAAGTCTCCTGATAGATTTCAGGTCCCTGATCAACGTTCTCCGCGTTCTTCACAGGACACTTCTGGCTCTCAAGTCGGAGGAGGGGAACGCCAAGATCGTGGCAAGAGTCAACCTGCGCCACAGGGACGTGATCAGCCTCGACAGTTTGAAGGCAAAGGAAAACAAGAGGATCTACCTCGTTTTCGGCCCCCGTTTCAGAAGAAAAGAGTTGCTGCTTTAAAAGCGAGGTATGCCTCAGACGGTGAGAACACGACTCCTGGATTGGACATGGGCAGTGACTCTGCTCGACAGCACAGCGGATGTTACCATAGTGCGGGAGGCTCTGCGTCCCTGTCTGGAGGCGACAGCAACGGATACCTTCGTTACAGTAGAGACTGCTGAAACCCGGGTTGCCCCCCCCCGGATCGGCTCTATGACATAATTTTCCAAATTGAAGGTGATATACCTCGTCCAATCAAAGCGGTGTTCTGGGAGAATTTGACGTCTTCATATGACATTCTGTTGGTGGAGGCGGATTGGCCTCCACCCTTTGTGTTGACAGCTCCTAGGGGAGAAGACGTGATACTTCCGAGTTTTTCGCGTTACGTCCCTCAAGAGCATGACCAGACTTTGGCTGCAGGGTGGGCTTGTGCCCTAGCCCCAGCGGTGTATCGTAATCAGGTGGGTTGGGATGTTGATTCACCGGCTCATGAAATACCTTTACGCTCTGCCTCAGCCACAACCGCAATATCCAATCAGACGTGAAGCAAAAGCTTCCGTTTGTGATATTCTAACACAGTTGGAGTATCAAGGAGTGATTGAATCATGTACATCACCGATGAATAATCCTCTCTTTACGGTATCAAAACCTGATAGTTCTTATCGGATTGTATTGGATTACCGAGAATTGAACAGTCATTGCTGCACATTTGCGGTGCAAAACACTCACAGCTCAGCGCTGGTGAACAATCTTGTTCGTAAGAAATACAAAACTACACTTGACATTTCTAATGGTTTCTATAGTCACAATCTCGCTCCTGAGAGTCGTGACTTGACTACATTCACCGCCGCCGGGAATCAGAAAAAATTTACACGATTGCCTATGGGGTATAAGAATAACCCCGGGGCATTTGCAGCGCATGTCGTGTCCCTATTGCACGACATAGATCCAGATGCATTCTCGTACGTTGATGACATTTATCTGACGGACGATGAACTACTGCTGCATCTAGTCCGAGTCAACAATATTATTTTGTCCTTTGCCAACTATGGATACAAATTTAATTTTGCAAAGTCACATATCGCCCATTTGGCGGTGATCTTTTTGGGCTATGAGCTCAATAATGAAGGGAAGGGCATGGCCCCTCACTTCTTGGAGAAATGTGCACATTTGCAACCCCCTTCTACATTGAAGAAACTTCAGTCTTTGCTGGGATTTTTGAATTTCGGGAGGACATACATTCCCGATTATGCCCAGCATATCAAACCGCTTTATGCATTGATACAACCGACTTTTTCTTCTGCCAGCTGGCTTCCGGAACATACTTCTATTCAAAATTCTTTGCAAACAGATTTGATTGCAACTAATTACTTGTTGACACGTGAAAACACCACAAACCTGGTAATACGTATAGTTTCTGGGTTAGTGGGTTTCACTTACTTGACGTTCAATGAGGGAGACACAGTTCCTATTGCATACAAATCACATTTATACACTGCTGCTGAAATGCGCTTTTCAACTGTTGAAAAAATCTTGACGGCAGTACAGATGGCGATTCTAAAAGAACGCTCACTGGCACAAGGCAAACACATTCTTATGGTCACGCCCTTCCCTGCTTTGGAAGCCGTGACTAAGGCGAGTGTACCTAACTCGAAGGCACTACATCCCCGTTGGATTCAATGGGCTACTTCTTTGACATCGGCTGATGTCACATTTATCTTTGATCCTTCTTTACAGACACAGGCGCTTTTACAGTATGAACACGTTCATCCTCCACCCTTGTCTCTGCTTACAAATGTACAAATGCATCATTTACACCGATGGCTCGGCTCAACCGGCCACGGGTTCCAAACATGCTTATTCAGCCATTTGCGCAATTGTTGCTGGCTCCATTGTTAATGGTGAGTTTAAGTCTTCCATTGTGCACACTCAAGCACTTGGTGACTGTACGGCACAATTGGCGGAGCTGCATGCTCTTGTACTAGCTCTCGAGTTTGCTGATCCAAGTGTGAATACTCTTATTGTGTGCGATTCTTATTACTGTGTCCAGTATTTCAATGACAACTTGTTTTTTTGGTCTCGGAATGACTATCGAGATTCTAAAGGCAGCGCAATTAAGCATAAAACGCTTTGGGTTCGAGTGGCAGATCTTAAACAACGTCTGCCCCTCATTCATGTTATACATACTCTTGGCTATCAGCGTGTAGGAGTACTGCTCTTGGTAATTCTTTGGCTGATGAAGCAGCCAAGTCTGCAGTAGCCGCGTGTTCCGTAGCAGCAGTTACAAGATCCAAGACTAAAATAGATAATGAGATTTTGGCAGCTATAGCTGCAACTAGGGAGGGAACTGTTTATCCTCAGGGTTTCCCTTCGAAATACTTTTATCATATAACTCCTGAACAGGTTCCTTATGCCTTGATTCCTTCCGCTGGGGAGCGGATAATTCCCAACATGGACCGCAGACCTGCATTGATAAAAGCCGCACACGAAGGCATAGCATCTGCGCATGCCGGTGTGTCGGCGACAGTCTCTATTTTACAGCAATGTTACTGGTGGCGTGGTTTATATAAACAGACCCATAATTATGTCCTTTCTTGTGACATTTGTCAGCAAATCAAGCCGTCTCCGGTCACCCGCCCACCTCAAACACAGCTGTGTATTTCTAATCAACCTTTTGGCTGTATCTATCTTGATCACTGCGGTCCTCTTTCTTCTGATACTGCGTATAAATATATATTTGTTGCAGTTGATTTGTGCACTAGATTCCTTTGGGTTTGGCCACAACGTAGTGCTGACGCTCAAAATGTCATCAGGGATTTGCGCGTCTTTGTAAGGATGTTTGCCGGTGGCACCTTCCATTCTGACCAAGGTCCAGTGTTCACCTATAAGGTAGACAAGGAAGCAATGAAGTCAATGGGGGTGCTGGTGCAGTTTTCGTCTCCATACAGGCCTGAGGGCAATTCAGTTGTGGAGCGCATGAACCGTGACTTAAAGCAATCCTTGACAGCTAGAGTCTTAGGTACTGGCAGGAGCTGGCTGGCCCATTTGTATGGGGTTCAACGTGCACTTAATAACCTCCCTAGAAGATCTCTGGGTGGGCGGCCCCCATATGAAATGCTCTCTGGCATTAAAATGTTTGTGCCAGACCTTGATGGTCTAGACGTTGTGGCGGCTGCCGCAACCTTTGACGTAGATAATCATTCTACTGTGTTACAGGATCTACAAAAGACCCATGACAGCTTTGCAACTGAACATTTACCCTCTTCCACTGATGCAGCACTACTGATTCCAGTTGCCGGCTGGCTTCCAAAAATTGGAGATCTGGTACGAGAAAAGCTGGAGAACAAAAAAGAATTTGGTCCCTCTTATCGTGCACCGGTTCCAGTGCTTGGACTGAAGGGTACTCGTACAGTCATTTTACCTCCTTTACCTGGTCGCAAAGACAACAGATATATTTCAGTGGACAATGTCAAGCTACACCATGTGGCCGATTCTGAATAGTGTCACACCTGCAGTTTCGTGCAACGCAATTTCATTGGATCCACTGACTTCATCATATCCCACCGCTCCTCGTAGGGCTAAGAATGTGATGGATACTATCATTGATTTTTCACCTGTCCGACCTCTATCTTCTACTGTGGATGTCGAGTATATATATCATCCCGATGAGTCCGTCAGTGAAGTGCCGAACAGTCCTGGAGAACATCAAGAGGACTAGACACTTCCACCTCTGTTAAATCAACCCACTAATGGCTGCTATGGATCTCATGCCAGTCTCTCTTCCGGCTCTTCTTCCTCGACATCCAGTTTGGCTGACACACCGACTAAATTAAGTATTTTTTTCTCTTGGTTCAAAAAGACTTACCTGGTCCCTCCTTGGACCTACATTTGGTTGCTGCTTATCCTGATTTTCCTTTTCATGTCAATAGGTTTTGTGACAGTGTTCTTTTTGCTCATCAATGGTCATTATTTTCAGTGAACTTGGTCGATGGAGTTCTGGCCCCTCACACATCGTCCCATATCATGAAACGTGATCGGTCTCATGTTAATATTTCAGCATTCACGATTCCAGATGGCATCGTTTGGGACAAAGTTGCCTACGAAGTCCACGGTCCGACTAAAGTGCTTCGCGTACCATACGTGTTTCGCGTCTCTCTAGGAGATGTGGTAACACGGGACATACATTCGGATTATTGGGATGTGCAAGCAGTACATGCACTGTTTTCAGATTTAAAGTATTATGCTGCTTTTGATGCTGAAGATTTGTATTTAAATTCTGCTAATTACGGTGATTTATTCTGTTATCAGCATTATGGGCATCATTTTTTACACAAAACAAATACGTTAAGACCTGTTTTTAATTATACACAATGGGAACATTGTCCTACTCCCGTAGAGGGAGTTCTAAAACTTTTAGGGATAAGTTCACTTACTTTACAGATTATGACATATCTAATCCGGAATCCTATTATTTTAAACTTCTTTCATCTACTCGATCTAAATTTATGTTGACACACACAAAATTGATTTACTCCAACTTGTTTAGAAATAAATTGGCTACGCAGGGTTATGATTATTGGAAAGATACTGTTGATTTAAAATCAATCTGGGGCACAAAGCCTTGGCAGGTTCAGGGAACTGAAGCTTTACATCGTGCCTGCCTGATCCCAGCTCAAATTCTGTTTTTGAATGATACAGTGTACCAAACAACTTGTTTTGGCCTAGCAACTGTCAAAAATGTAAATACGCCATCTATTCCGTCTTTAGCGGAATATACTAATTGGCGCACACATACAGATTATACCATTGAGGCCTTGCAAGCTTTGCTTCGAAATGACACCTTCAATGTCTCTGAAATTGATTCTTCTGGGTGGTTGGTGTGGCAAACTAATACAAATGCATGTCAAATGTGCTTTTATAATGTAACACCTGGTTTCACACAGACTAGACCGGACCCACGTTATCCAAGTTCCCATTAGGTTACCACATACTCGGTGGGTAAATTATGCCAACAATGGTTGGAACATTCTACGCTGACATCAATGAAGCAACATCTTTCTCTGCTGTCGCATGACATTCATTTGGCTGATTTTCTCTTGGGACCCAGGGCTGCGAGAGCTAAAAGATTCATGTATGCTGCTTACAATGAAATGTGGAAACTTTCGCAGATGGAAGCTGCTTTTCGTCTGCGCCAAATTGATCAGGCCAATTTAGAAAAGGTTCTTGCCGTAGTAGACAATAGCATAAACACACTTTCCTCACACATTTATACGTTGGATAATATTGTTTCATCTGTTATTGATATTGTTCAAAGTGATGTATCTGTGTTATATCATGGTCAAAATCAGTTACGATCTGTTATGCAATTTGCTTGGACATTGCAAACTCTTAAAATGGGAAAAGTGCCTTGGGATTATTTGAATGCCACTGCTTTATTCTTGCCATTTAATCTGACTGATAAGCAAAGGTTTATGTCCATGAAAGATGCTACATACACACTATTGCATATTGAACAATTGGAGCCCTTGCCGTTTTCTGTAGCGGAAACAGATTCTGCTGTTTGGTTAATTCATGGGGTTATTTCTCTCCCTTTCTCGCTATTTCAATTCAAATCATGCATGCAACATTTTCCGATTGGCCGTTATGAACCACTGGGTAGTGCTTTTCTACATGAATTGTGGTCCCTGCCTTTCACTTATAGATGTCAGAGGGTGTTGTATTCGCTTTAGGTGTCCGTATATAGGTTTTCCTGAATCATGTCCTTATATAGGCACAATTCGCATTGCCCTTATATAGGCATAGAATCCCAGTCCTTATTTAGGCATTAGCCGTGCACTCCAAATACAGGCTTGGTCACCGACATCCGTCCACCCTAACATCACAACGAGTTCTTAGAAACCAGACCCTTAAGCTTCGGGAGTTCCCCTAGTACAGGACTATTGATTTCTCCAAGAACTCATCTATTATGTATGAACCGTTATACCTTAAGGGTTCATTCCTGACGTCTTCATCTGTCCGACTTCACGTCAATGCTAACATTCCGAGGCACCTATCAGGTATAAATATACCTTCCCTCGCCCAAGCAAGTTAGAGGAGACCTCGACTTCAGAGGAGCCCGTATCCCGGCCTGATGCACTGAGAAGACGCTGTCATTCCTGCTCGCAGAAGAATCCAGCTTTCAGTGTTCTGACTCCCTTCGCGGGGTGTTAGAGTTCCAGATCCGGCAAGAGATTCCCACCTCTCTCATTCTCAAGGTATGGAGCTGACTAGAACAAAGAGGTACTCTTGGCATACTAGACTTAACATACTCTTAGTATACCATACTAGAGAATACTCTACCTACTTCTTACTTTTCCCTACACCTAGACTAGGTTAGGTACATTGGGGTAGAACTAGCTTAGAGACGCATCATATGAGTACTCGCATTTTTAGCTCATGTTATTTATGTACGTGAATATATGCTAAAAGATAATGCTAGCGCAGTATTATTTATTTCTACTGCTTACGCTGTACATTATTTATCTTGCATACTGTCTTGTGATCCATAACAGCACATATCTCTTCCACGAGAAACAAGACTGTTCAATAAAACCCTTTTATTGAAATGCCCGTCTTTCCTTTCTGTGTAACTCTGTAGAAACTAAGCATGCTCGATTGACTGAGTGAAACTGTTATCTATTGTTTGCACGATTAGGAGACGTGTTCCGATTCTAAAGGGAAACAAAGTGGTCATGTTTATGCGGTTGCCAGAAACTACTCCCTTCTTGTTCTCAAGGAGTTTCTAGTGGCCTCTGAGCTAGCTGGCACAAGTAATTAAGTTTAATATACTCGAAAGGGACATACCGACCTCAGTCCTATGTCAAGCCTGTAGGGTATATTATTCCAATGCGCAGAGCCTATTAGGGAAATAGGAACTACACTACATGGCGCCCAAACGTTTGGTAAGGCAGTAATTTAACGCTAGATACTGAGTAACTCAGTCGTGCTTTTCTCAGAGACCCCTACTCACATACTCCATAAGACGTCTGGAGTGGGTAGGGTTAAATATCCGCCATAACTAAATAGGACAAAAAACCCTATATATTAGTTGTTTGGTTTGTTCAACGTTGAAGGATACAGTGTTCCAAAATATTGTGCACCTTATCTTTTTGTTTCCTTGAAACTTGTTCTACATTTTTCAAAAAACAAATGTCCACACACGGGGACAATAATACCGAGAACGGTGTAACTACGGCTGACCCAGTCATAGCAGCTTTTAGCTTTACAGGTTTAGATGAAACCGAGGAGGGTGTTATAGACATCCATCCAAACTTAAGAAGAGCCATCACTCTAAAACTTATAAAACATGGCCTACCACCAAGAGGCGGTAGAGCAGTTTTCGTGATAGAGGCACACAAATCTTTTCAGACAGAGGTATTCTATTCATGGATAATATTCCCTGAATCAAATTCAGTAACAAAACTGTTTCACTTCTACAAAGAAGATGAACCACCAGAGGAATATATTCCTTTCGAGGATTTTGAAATTCCACTAACATACCAGGAGCATCAGCTCTGGTTTAAAGGCCCCCTAAAACATCACAAAAACATTACCAGGCTCGGTCCACTAGGTAGACCAGGAGCAACATGGCCGATTCTAGCCGGCTACACACTTCATCCTGACCTCGATATAATGTCAGACGAGAAATTACTTACTCAACTTACAGAGTTAATAAAAATTTACAGACAATTGGTCCAATATGTCATGCGGTCTTTCACAGTCCAACCACCATTAACCATTCCAAATCAAACCCCTCAACAGGGGAATACACTAAAAATTACACCACAGACTTTATACGCAGTCATGGGTAAAATGCCCAGCAAAACGTGAGCAAATTCCATTCTGGATAGCTCAAAAAATTACTCAAATTGAAGCAGTATTTCCTAATACTAGCCCTTATGAGAAACAGAATCCTAACAATCTGTTTACCAATGGGGATCACACCACAACTGGAAGACTGCACCACTTGGGGCTCAGTCTTTGCTGCCATCTATACTAAAACACATGGTGTTCCGTCAATCGCAGTAATACCAGATGTCCTGAAACAAATTCAAAATGAATACGGGGCAGAGCCTGCTCTGAATTTAGGTATGAAATTACTGAAAAATTTCGACCAGGTCTCAACAAATAATATTATCTAATATTAAAGGGGAGGCAGCAGCAGTGGCGATCCGCCAACGATTAAGGGAATTCGATGTTACAGAACATCAAACTGAACTACCCAGAATAATAGAACAATCTTATGCAGAATTAGGCAGAGATAGTTTGGGTGGAAGACCATTGAAGCCAAAACTATCTGAAAGTCCTGACAAGGACTCTATTAAACAAACTCCTACATCTTCTAAAAAGAAGTGGGAAACTAATAAACAAAATTCAAACGAGAAACGTTCTCAATCCCGAGGTAGGTCTCCTCAAAAGGAGCCCTCTGAAAGGAGGTATAACCTCAGGAATAGGGATAATTTAAAAAAACCTGACAGGTATCAAGATACTGATACACGTTCCTCTCTTACCTTTCAGATCTTGTCACAGACATCGGAAAGAAGAGGACGGTCAGAACATAGAGAAGAACGCGTGAAATCGAAAGACGACAAACACGTTCCGAAAAATAAATCAAAACCTCAATTCTCAAAAAAGAAGGTAGCAGGTCTGAAGATCAGACATGCCGAGGATACTGAGAACACAACTCAAGAATGGAGAATGGGCTCAGGCAATGCTGGACAGTGCGGCACAAGTCACAATAGCTCGCCAGAACCTGAAGGAACTTCTGGAGATAGTGGACTTGAATGAGTACATCACAGTTGAGACTGTAGACACCAGGGTTAGTACTCCACAAAAGTTATATGAAATAACACTCCGAATGGAGGGAGACATACCAAGAAAGGTGAAAACACTCTTTTGGGAGAAACTTTCAAGGGGTTATGATATACTTCTAGCAGAAAAAGACTGGCCACCACAATTTGTCAGGGAGTGCCCACATGGTGAATACATCATTATGCCTGCCTTCTCCAACCATATTCCAATTCACCTAAAATATACTTATGCCAGGAAATGGGCAGTTGTCCACGCCCCAGCATTATACAAAAATCATGTAGGATGGGATGAGGACTCACCTCACCATAAAATACATTTGAAAAATGAACCTACTGCACAAAGGCAGTACCCAATAAAGCAAGAAGCTTAAAAACAGGTCAGGGAGATCTTAGATCAACTTGAATACCAAGGGGTGATTGAAACATGCACCTCTTCAATGAACAATCCTTTGTTTCCTGTCTCCAAACCAGACAATACATATCGTCTAGTTTTGGATTACAGACACCTAAACACTTGTTCAAAAACATTTGCAGTACAAAATGCACATAGTACAGCATTAATGAATAACATTGTGCGTAAAAAATATAAAACCACATTGGATATCTCAAATGGTTTCTTTTGTCAAAACATAGCACCTGAAAGCAGGTACTTAACAGCTTTCTCAATAATGGGGACCCAGCGTCAATTTTGTCGACTCCCACAAGGGTTCAAGAACAGCCCGGGGTTATTCTCAGCGAGGGTAATGGAGTTACTACAAATTTATGATAATGAGGCATTGTCATATATCGATGACATCTATCTGACAGACGATGACCTGGATAGGCACTTGAACAGGGTGAGCACCATTATATTGGGCTTCGCCTCTGAGGGCTATAAGTTCAACTTTAAAATATCCAGAATTGCCCATCTCAATGTCCTTTTCCTAGGATATGAGCTTTCAAGTGAAGGCAAGAGCTTGGCAGCCAACTTTTTAGAAAGGTGTGCGCTGCTCCAACCTCCAAAAAAGCTGAAAAATGTACAATCCATCTTGGGTTTCCTAAATTTTGGAAGAACTTACATTCTAAATTACGCAGAAAGGGTTAAACCTCTCTACGCATTAATCAAACCTGATTTTTCAATCAAAAATTGGACACAAGAAGAAACAGAAATCTTGCGTTCACTCCAAGCTAACATGTTAGCAACAAATCACTTACAAACACGCGTAAGTCAGCGCAATTTGGTGATCCGAATAATTTCGGGTCAATGCGGATTCACCTACTTAACATTTAATGAGGGTGAAAAAGTACCAATAGCATACAAATCACATTTGTATACACAAGCAGAAATGCGCTTCACTTCAACTGAAAAAATACTGAAAGCAGTTCAAACCGCTGTAGCAAAAGAAAGAGCTCTAGCCCAAGGGAAACGCATTATTGTCGTAACCCCAGTACCGGCCTTAGAGGCGGTAACTAAAGCGTGCATTCCAAATGCTAAAGCATTACATTCTAGTTGGATACAATGGGTTAATTCTCTTGCTGCATCAGATGTTGAATATGTTTTTGATCCTGATTTAAAAACACAAGCGTTCCTGCAATATGAACATGAATGTCCTCTGCCTACTGAAATTCTGCCTCTCGATCAGTATGAATTCATAATTTACACTGACGGATCCCCACAACCCACTACAGGGAGTAAGCAAGCTTACAGTGCAGCGTGCGCAATCGTTAAAGGTTGCATGCGCGATGGTAACTTCAGACCTATGGTCACTAAAACTCAATCTCTAGGAGATTGCACAGCTCAGCGAGCTGAACTACAAGCATTCAAACTGGCACTTGAAAGTACAGATCGCGAATTCCCCACACTAAGGGGTCTTTTCCGATCCCGGCCGGAAGCGCACCTAACACTATTCGTCCGGAAAAAAACCAAGCCGAACGCGTGTTTCCCGACCGATTCGAACAGTCGTCCGAATGAGCAAGTACGATGCGCATAACTGCTCAGATTCCGAGCGAGCCGTACTTACCCATTCCAGTTCCAGTTCCCCGCCCGAGCCGGATCCGTAAACTCCGAATCGAGTCGCACGGAAGCAAATACACAGCACCTTCCGGCCGGACTAGTACGATGCGCCTTCCGTACGCGCCGAACCCATTGCTACATCCGGCACGTCAGAGCATCCGGGAGAGCTGCACATAAGCTCCGATTCGCGCCACAAGACGATCCACGGCGACGAGACGAACAAGCCAGCGACGAGTACGAGTCAAAGCCATGAGAAACCCGAACGAGATGACCCAACCATGAATCCCAACGCGCTGGTCCTACCAATACTCTACATCTATTACCGGAACCGGTACGGACGCGTACGGCACAGACAGTAAGTCAAACACCCACAAAACAAACAAACGACACGTACCCGACATATGTCACACACACATAGGGATGCAGAAATGACGTACACTAGCAACAGCAGAACCATAGGGGCGGGATGGCTATCACCAATGCCATACACACCCATAGGGGAATGGATGCCTACCACTACCACCACCCCTACTCAGGGGGCCTGGATGCCTGTCACTACTACCATCCCCACTCATAGGGTGATGGATGCCTACCACTACCACCACCCCTACTCATGTGGGTCTGGATGCCTGTCACTACTACCATCCCCACTCATAGGGGGATGGATGCCTACCACTACCACCACCCCTACTCATGTGGGCCTGGATGCCTGTCACTACTACCATCCCCACTCATAGGGGGATGGATGCCTACCACTACCACCACCCCATCTCATGTGGGCCTGGATGCCTGTCACTACTACCATCCCCACTCATAGGGGGATGGGTGCCTACCACTACCACCACCCCTACTCATGTGGGCCTGGATGCCTGTCACTACTACCATCCCCACTCATAGGGGGATGGATGCCTACCACTACCACCACCCTACTCATGGGGGCCTGGATACCTACCACTACCACCACCCCTAATCACGGGGGCCTGGATGCCTGTCACTACTACCATCCCCACTCATAGGGTGATGGATGCCTACCACTACCACCACACCATCTCATAGGGGGATGGATGCCTACCACTACCACCACCCCTACTCATGTGGGCCTGGATGCCTACCACTACCACCACCCCTACTCATGGGGGCCTGGATGCCTACCACTACCACCACCCCTACTCAGGGGGGCCTGGATGCCTACCAATACCACCACCCCTACTCATGTGGGCCTGGATGCCTGTCACTACTACCATCCCCACTCATAGGGGGATGGATGCCTACCACTACCACCACCCTACTCATGGGGGCCTGGATACCTACCACTACCACCACCCCTAATCACGGGGGCCTGGATGCCTGTCACTACTACCATCCCCACTCATAGGGTGATGGATGCCTACCACTACCACCACACCATCTCATAGGGGGATGGATGCCTACCACTACCACCACCCCTACTCATGTGGGCCTGGATGCCTACCACTACCACCACCCCTACTCATGGGGGCCTGGATGCCTACCACTACCACCACCCCTACTCAGGGGGGCCTGGATGCCTACCAATACCACCACCCCTACTCATGTGGGCCTGGATGCCTGTCACTACTACCATCCCCACTCATAGGGGATGGATGCCTACCACTACCACCACCCCTACTCATGTGGGCCTGGATGCCTGTCACTACTACCATCCCCACTCATAGGGGGATGGATGCCTACCACTACCACCACCCTACTCATGGGGGCCTGGATGCCTACCACTACCACCACCCCTACTCATGGGGGCCTGGATGCCTGTCACTACTACCATCCCCACTCATAGGGGGATGGATGCCTACCACTACCACCACCCCATCTCATGTGGGCCTGGATGCCTGTCACTACTACCATCCCAACTCATAGGGGGATGGGTGCCTACCACTAACACCACCCCTACTCATGTGGGCCTGGATGCCTGTCACTACTACCATCCCCACTCATAGGGGGATGGATGCCTACCACTACCACCACCCTACTCATGGGGGCCTGGATACCTACCACTACCACCACCCCTAATCATGGGGGCCTGGATACCTGTCACTACTACCATCCCCACTCATAGGGTGATGGATGCCTACCACTACCACCACCCCATCTCATGTGGGCCTGGATGCCTGTCACTACTACCATCACCACTAATAGGGGGATGGATGCCTACCACTACCACCACCCCTACTCATGTTGGCCTGGATGCCTGTCACTACTACCATCCCCAGTCATAGGGGGATGGATGCCTACCACTACCACCACCCCTACTCATGTGGGCCTGGATGCCTACCACTACCACCACCCCTACTCATGGGGGCCTGGATGCCTACCACTACCACCACCCCTACTCAGGGGGGCCTGGATGCCTACCAATACCACCACCCCTACTCAGGGGGGCCTGGATGCCTACCACTACCACCACCCCTACTCATGTGGGCCTGGATGCCTGTCACTACTACCATCCCCACTCATAGGGGGATGGATGCCTACCACTACCACCACCCCTACTCATGTGGGCCTGTATGCCAGTCACTACTACCATCCTCACTCATAGGGGGATGGATGCCTACCACTACCACCACCCCTACTCATGGGGGCCTGGATGCCTACCACTACCACCACCCCTACTCATGGGGGCCTGGATGCCTACCACTACTACCACCCCTACTCAGGGGGGCCTGGATGCCTACCACTACCACCACCCCTACTCAGGGGGGCCTGGATGCCTACCACTACCACCACCTCTACTCATGTGGGCCTGGATGCCTGTCACTACTACCATCCCCACTCATAGGGGGATGGATGCCTACCACTACCACCACCCCTACTCATGTGGGCCTGGATGCCTGTCACTACTACCATCCCCACTCATAGGGGGATGGATGCCTACCACTACCACCACCCCTACTCATGGGGCCCTGGATGCCTACCACTACCACCACCCCTACTCATGGGGGCCTGGATGCCTACCACTACCACCACCCCTACTCATGGGGGCCTGGATGCCTACCACCCACACCACCCCCACTCATAGGACGGGTAATGCATGACACAACCAGCATACTCCAACATAAGGAATGTCAGAAAAAGACATCACCCCAACATCATGACAAGCGTGTATAGTCTCTGTCAAATGCCTACAACACTGAACATGACAATGAACATACAATGTGACCCCCTATCACATGTGTCACACATAAATGTGTGTGGCCTCCACAATGCAAGCAGACCATGACCACTGTGGCAATGGGGTGTAAACCCCCATCATCACAGTGACCAAAATGTAAGTGTGGTGTCCATAGCTGAAGCCCAATTGAACATTGTTGCAATGGGGTCTAAACCCCCATCATCACAGTGACCAAAATGTAAGTGTGGGGTCCATAGCTGAAGCCCAATTGAACATTGTGGCAATGGGGTCTAAACCCCCATCATCACAGTGACCAAAAGGTAAGTGTGGGGTCCATAGCTGAAGCACATTTTGAACATTGTGGCAATGGGGTCTAAACCCACCTCATCACAGTGACCAAAATGTAAGTGTGGGGTCCATAGCTGAAGCACATTTTGAACATTGTGGAAATGGGGTCTAAACCCCCATCATCACAGTGACCAAAAGGTAAGTGTTGTCATGGAAGAAGCTGCAACTGCCAAACAGCATGGATGATTCCTGGTCACACAACAACAAACACATCAGTGGCAAAGTAGTGCCTGTGTCCCATAGCAACATAGATTGGGTGAGGCAAACAGTGCAGTGCAAATAAGACATACCTTTGGCCAGGTGCAGACAAACATTATCCATGGGGGCTGACATTGTCAACATTTATCAATTACACAATGACAGAAGTGACCATCATAATGCAGACCCACATATCTGCACCAATGGACACACAAATTTAGATATCCTGTGGAGACTGTAGATGTGAGGTGAACAAATACCATACCATGGCAGCAATGGGACATACACACCCTGATCATTGTGCTGGCTGATGACCTAGGAGTCCCAGGGACAGCAGGGGAAATCCACCAAACAACATACAGCCAATGGCACACTAAAGATATGCCAATGCAGTGGTGCAGATGCACAAACACAAACAGGCAGCCTCACACTGCATATCAAACACAACAGGTGATGGGGGGGTGTGCCAGTGTCCCCAGGCAACCACACAACACATGAGGAGGCCTGAATCACAATTACACAGATGTGTATACAGTGCCACACAAAAGTAACTCATGGATGGGATTCCCCTATGTGGGCAATCAGGCATTGTTAGATGAGAGGGAGCCCAAATAACACATGTCACACAAGCTTGTAGGAACAGCAACTAACACAGCAAGAGACAGACCCACCACAGCACTACTCCCAGGGACCCCACATTGTGGTGACACTAGCCTGCATGATAATCCCACTGTGATGACAAAGGTAGATGTCGTTCACACTGTGAACCACAGCCATGTGTCCTGAGCAACTAACTACCATCACACCTACACAAGCACAAATCAATGAGCACGGCCTGTCAGCCAAGGCCAATATGGAGGTAGGGGTCTAGCCGTGCAACAACTCACATTTGCACACACTCAACACCACACACCTTGATCTCCAACAATATGCAGCTGTGAAGCACACATGGACCGGTGACATTGCACATGCACCCATTACATTCCCAGGGGGGTGGGAACTAAGGAGCGAAACCCATCACACATGGCCAGTCAACAAGACTTGTGAATGTCTGACACACTGCACAGTACGTTGTACATGGGCATGACGTGAAATCCACCCCAATCAATGGGATCCCGCCCACAGTCACACACCAATGAAGAAGCCAAGGTCACCCACAAAGAACACACATAGACAACTTCCAACATTGCAGCTCTGACCCGCGAGGAGTGGCAGCAGTCACACACACAACGTGTCACAATCACTGAAAGCTACCACAAACTGTAAATTACATGACTTGTGTAACCAACAAGTGCCAAGGGGAATCCTGACTGTGTCCCATCTGCGTTGGCCCACATCCCCAGCCCTGACAACAAAGACAACTAGGGACGACAACCTGATGAACATTAGTTTGCCATGCACCCACATCCCGGAGAAACCAGGTCCAAGATGCTGGATGAACACAGGACAACTCAGCAAGCATCACAAACAGGAACATCCCTAGGGACACAGCCTGTGTAGGAAAAGGGAAGGGAACACACACAGACATGCTCACACAACACAGGCCCAGGCAATGGCACGGGATTACACACTGCCATGAGGGCACTCCACTCCTGTGCAAAACCTTGTCTGTGCACGACTCAAACATGTCAGCAGAACACTCGGTCAGTGAGTCAACAACTACAACACACTGAAGGCTCTGCTCACATCAGCCTGGGTACGGGAGTGTCACGTCAGTCGTCTGCATACACCCTAAACACGTGTCAAGCAAGTTGCACAGTATACACAGATGAGTCCTTCAACATTGATGTGCCAAAATGCATGTCCAGTGGAGATGGGCACACAGTCAGGGAAATAGAAACATTGAACAGTGGTAAGCCCACCAGATGTGCATCAGTGTAAGCCAAAGATGTTAATTTACAAATGCAAAACGTACATCCCTGTGTCAATTGCTGAACATTACACCCTCAGACTGCAGCAAAGGATGCTATAGATCCAGACTACATTAGGACACATATCCCATGGACCACATGGAGTCCATCACAGCAACACTTCATTTTCCTGATCTGAACACTATTACAACTGCAAATGCATGATGATACTCATCTACATCATGTACATCCAAAGAAAAACCACAAGTAAACAAAAAGAGGCTTTATTCAGCAAATGTTGAATTAAAACTTGAAGTCCAAAAGAAACTAAGGCCAATGGCCAGTCCAAATACACAGTCCCAACAGGGTGATACGTGACAACTTGTCACCCATTGCTTGCCTGCACTGGTACGGACAGGGGACATCCCCCTCGGAGGGGCATACAAGGGGCAGGCCAGGCACCGCAGGGACAGGATCAGGGGATGCCAGAAGGAGGCAGTGAAGGAGTGGTGGGTGCAGGAGTGTCACCGGCAACTGCAGTGGAGGTGTCTGACTCAGTGGGGGCCGGCACCACTGTAGGGCACAACTCAGATGGTGTGGGTGCTGCAACCACTGCAGTGGGTGGGTCAGATGGAGTGGACTGGGTCCCCACTGCAGTGCCCGAGTCAGACGGGGTGGTTGTGGACTCCACTGCAGTGCATAACTCCAAGGGAGTGGAAGGGGGGCAGATGAGGTGGGCAGGACAGAGGGGGGACCCGGTCTCCACACCAGTGGCACAAACAGGCAGAGCGTCTGGTTTGGGGGTGGAAGAGCAAGTGGTAGGGGGGGAGGGCCTAAGCAGTTTGGGGATGCGGTATCGGTGTGTGGGAGAACCTGGGGCAGGGTGTGGCGGTGGAACCTGTGCAGTGGTGGCCTGGGGGATGGAGGAGAGAGACTGTGTGGTGGAGCTGCATGGTGGTGGTGGGGTCTTGCCCTTCCTGGTCCGGGGGGACTTACGAATGGGGTCCTCTGTCTGCCTGTGCCTGGGGGAGGGTGTCCGGGTGTGAGGGGCACTCCCCTGTGTGTGTGGTGGTCGCCTCTTCCGCCTGGACTTCGTGTCAGGTGTATCTGTGGGGAAGAGGCCAAGCTCACAGAGGAAGAGCTTCTGGGAGGGGGAGTTGCAGGCGAGGCAAGGGAAGGGCTTTTGGAGGAGAGGTATCTGAGGACTGCGCAGTGCTCATGGATGCGTGTGTGTGTGTCTGGGCCCCATCCCCTGTGAGTGAGGTATCAGTCCCCTGACTGTGCGTGCGTGTGCGTCTGGATTTTGGCTTGTGTGTCTGTGTGCCGCTTGTGTCTGTGCTGGTGCGTGCCGGTGTGTGTGTGCTTGGGACAGGTAGGGTGCTGGGGATTGTGGATGGGGCAGAGGTAGGAGGGGTGAGGGACTGTTGCAGGAGGGACTCTGCTGCCGTCAGTGAGGAGGCCATGGACTGATTGGTCCGATGTAGGGCAGACATGCCAGATGACATGCCCTCCATGAATGACACCAGTTGTGTCAAAAGACCCGTGTGTGCATGGAGGACACTCAACATTGATGTCTGCCCTACATGTATCTGCTTAAGTAAGTCCACAGACTCCACACTCAGGGCAGCAGGGGGGACAGAGGCAGGGGGTGCAGTGCCTGGCATGAAGGAGACACGCTCCCCTACACGGGAGCCTCCACGGACATGTGGGATGGGAGCAGATGGGAGGGTGGAGATGGTGGTGGTGGTGGGGACAGACTTGCTTGCCGTTGCCTCAGGTCTGCTGACACCCGCCTCCACAAGGGAGTCCTCACTGGAAGTGCTGTTTTCCCCAGCCGAGGTGGTCGTAGCTGAGGTCTCCTCAGTGTGGCTCCCCTCACCCTCCGTGCCACTGGGTCCCTTGCTCTCCCCTGCAGTGGACCCAGTCTGGCTCTGCCGCTCCTCTTGGTCCGTGGAGCTGTCTCCTCCTGTGGCCGTGGATGTATCTGCAAACAATCAGGATAAACAGAGCAACATTAGTCACCTGTACTGACCACACACACCACAGTAAGTACAGCACATCACAGAGCAAGCCCTGCCATCATTTGCTAGACATTGCAATTAGTGCTGACACGGATTTGAAGAAGCCCATTGTCTGCCTGACAGTCAGTCATGCCACACATATCCTACCTGTCCATGCACCCATCTGTCTGCTGCCT
Source organism: Calotriton arnoldi (assembly GCA_963921515.1). Classification (NCBI taxonomy): domain Eukaryota; kingdom Metazoa; phylum Chordata; class Amphibia; order Caudata; family Salamandridae; genus Calotriton; species Calotriton arnoldi. The sequence goes on from CAWUFW010008672.1 coordinate 824,616, forward strand.
GTTGTATGCGACTAATCATATGTGCACACATGCACCACATACACAGTTGTTGGACATCCAAGAGTATATATGGAAATGTGTCACTCCAAACACATGCCATCTCCTGCCACTGACTCAGTACATGTGTCAGGAAAAGTGATGGGCAAAGTCTCTGTTGATATGCGGGTTTTGCTTCCATCACCAGACACAACGATGTCCTCATGTCCTGCTAGACAATGCAACAATGGTGTGCATGCAGGACATATCACACCACTGCTGGATCACCCTTTGTGATTGGAATGTCATGGCACAGGCCAGTCTGGCAAGTCAGTCATAACTGTCTCCTGTCACAGGGGCAGTGCATACACACAACACCAGTCTGCACTGTGTCACAATCAGGGGAGTTTTAGAAATGTAAGCCCTGAAGCTGACAGGTGCACATGTGCACCCCTGGCCACCCACATCATGAGGACTGAGATGATCCCACGTCAATCAAATGAGACATTTGAGTGACTGCAAACACAAATCCATACACATGAGCACTTCACCGTCTGATGAGAATGAACCAAAGCTGCCTGCACCTCAATGTTTCATACAATATTGTGCACAGTCAAGGGATCAGAGACCTATGCATTGACCTATATGCAGATCCCATAGTCATAACTCAGATGGCTGGCCACCCCAAATTGTTAAACACTCCAGGAGTCCAAATAGCAAGGCCACACCACGGTGACACAGAGGCACACACCTGAGTGCACTCTTCACAATGCCCAATATGTATGCTGACACACGGGAGTGGGAGAACAGAGTGCCTTCGATGTACGGAGTAGGCATTACAGTCCTGGTCCATGTGCAACATGGTATTACCCTGAACACTAGGCAGGTGGCTATGCATGTGTCACACACATGATGTACATACTTCTGAAGCCCCTACCTTGGTCTCTGCAGCAGCATGGGTGTGTGGCACATACCCCAGACATGTGGTGAGTCAGAGCATTAATTGGAACACATATTAAAGCCATACCCAGAGTACATGTCAGATCACAGGCAATGTGAGCAATTGTACCACCCATGCAGCCCACCACAAAGTTCCTGTGACTGATGCTGTCCCCAACTTGAACCACAGGTAACTGCAAGTACACAGTACCCAAGTGACCTAAGTCACCAACTGTAAGGGCCACACCTGTGTAACAGATGAGGAGGGGGCATGACACAAGTGAGGGACATGAGTCCAGGATGACATGACAGTTGTACTGTGGAAGTGGAACCAGGCTAAAGGAGTGCATAGAGCATGTCAGTCATAGTACACAGTTGAGGCTAGCACTTACCCCCTCCTTGCTGCTGTCTGGCCTTCAGCTGCCCATCCAGGTCAGGGAAGACCACCGCCAGGATCCGGAGCATGTGGGGGGGTCAGGGTCCGGTGTCCGCCCCTCCTGCAAGGAGGCGACAGCTTCAGCTGGACCCTTGCGATCCTCCGGGTCCAGCCCCGAAGGTCCTGCCACCTCTTCTGGCAGTTGCGGATCCTGCGCCTGTAGACCCCCACAGATCGCACTGCCCGGACGATGGTCAGCCAGATCACCTGCTTCTGGTGGGCATCAACCTGTGAGGATGACAAAGTGAAAAGGCCATTACTACACATGCAACATTTCCGTGCATCACACAGTTGGATATACATGTCTCAACCACAGGGGCATATGATCTACACAGGTAGTGCAACTATGGCTATGAACAGTTTGCCAGCAGTTAGTACATGGTATCATTGCCTGGGAAGTAAAACCTTGTTGGAATGCACTGTTACTGCACTATACCTGTTCAGTGCATGTGACTACACACTTTGGGGGTGACAACTACTCAGTGAGCATGCTACCCACTGGTGTACACACTGTACGTCTTGCTAGTCAGACAACATGCACAATTAGTAAGGCAGTGGACAGCACACTCACCTGCTCCCCTGGTTTTCCATACAGCTTGCTGTACTGTGGAAGGAGGCTGTCCAGCAGGGCCTGGTTCTCCTCAGTGCTGAAGGCTGGGGCTCTATCCACAGTACGTGCCATTGCAGTAGCCAGAGGATGCAGAGACAGCAGCAGTGTTGGTGGCAGATGTCGTCCTGGAGCATGTAGTGCAGGCAAGTGAGCTCTCAGGGGAACAGCCAGCATTATATGTGTGCTGCAGAGGCAGATACTGTCCCATGTGCCCAAAGTGATAGGTCCAAGTTGTTTGCATCTTCTGAATCTGGCCAATCCATGGAATTGCACCACTTATACACGCCCACAGCATCATTCAAAAGTTTAACTTCATGACACCCATGAATTTGCAACATTGTTGTGGCTGGCCAACTGAATTCACTGCATCCGACTCGTACAAGCTTCGAAAACGCGTCCGTTACCATGTCAGGCCATAGCCAATGCGTGCGCACCGATCGGTCCATTGCTGTACAACGCGTATTTCGAAAAACAACACGCATCCGTTCACATCATATGCAATGTCCAATGCGTGCGCACCGATCGGTCCATTGCTGTACAACGCGTATCCGTTCACATCATATGCAATGTCCAATGCGTGCACACCGATCGGTCCATTGCTGTACAACGCGTATCCGTTCACATCATATGCAATGTCCAATGCGTGCGCACCGATCGGTCCATTGCTGTACAACGCGTATTTCGAAAACAACACGCTTCCGTTCACATCATATGCAATGTCCAATGCGTGCGCACCGATCGGTCCATTGCTGTACAACGCGTATTTCGAAAACAACACGCATCCGTTCACATCATATGCAATGTCCAATGCGTGCGCACCGATCGGTCCATTGCTGTACAACGCGTATCCGTTCACATCATATACAATGTCCAATGCGTGCGCACGGATCGGTCCATTGCTGTACGACGCGTCCCTGTACAAGTCACTCGCATATGTCACCATGGTTGTCACTGGTGAATGTATGCCAGCCACATTTACTTGCCAGGGACTCAGGGGCACACCTACAACACCACAGCCTGTCCATACTGTATCCTAAGGCATGTAAGGCTGCATTACCTTTTCTGTGTATGGGGGTCAACATGTGGTTTTTTGGGTGGCACTTGGGGGCAGCCACTCCCAGGCTGTGCACGTGTTCATGGGGACAGAATCCTTTGTGTGTTGTGCACATGACCACTGTGGTATGCAACTGTTCATTTCAGAGCATGTGGCATGGTCACATTTCCAGGTTGTGTTTGTGTATGTCATGTCACATACCCCCTGAGTCCCATGTGGGAAGGTATGTACGTCACAGGGTGACCCATTGCCACAATAGTGATGGCCCTCCACAGTCTGTGTGCATGTGCATGTTGTGTTTCCGATGTCTCTGATTCCATGTGCACAATGGGAGACAGTCTCCACATCCACGTTGTTTGTGCATGGACTTTGATGTTGTGCGTGTGTGTGTCACAGACGTCCATGTCTGTCCTGCAGAGGCAACAGGGACCACTACCTGTGGGAGTCATGGTTGTTTTGCTGACGTGTACATGATACGCCATGTCATGCCAGTGTCCATGTGGCAATACAGGGTCCCTGGGAATCTACCTGTCAATGAGCTGTGATGCCTGGGGCACATCTGTCCTCACATGTCACTGTGGTGTGTGTTTGGAACGTGACAGCAGTACATGGGTACTGTGACACAGCCTAATGATATCCCATAGCACAACCTGGAACTTGTTGTCAACACATGTTGAACTGTGATGTTAGATGTTGGCCATGTAGGTGCCATACATGTCCTTACAGAACGGCTCACACATCAGGTACTTGTGTCTCGTAATGATGTATCATGTGATATCGAGTATGGTCTATGCCACATATGTGGGGTGACTGACAATCTTTCTTTCTTCACCTATGCACTGCAGGCCACCAGCTGTCCATAGACCATTCCCTGACCTTGCAACCATGGTTGAACGTGACTGCATCCGACGGTACCGCTTCAACAGGCCGCTGATTGAGGAATTGGCAGTGCGGTTGGCCCCACATTTGGAACCTGGCCGGCCATACCCTACAGCGCTGACCCCCAAGGTGAAGGTGATGGCAGCCCTACACTTCTTTGCCACCGGTACCTTTCAACACACTGTGGCGTCTGCTGGTGGGATGTCACAGACCATGTTCAGCCGTGTGCTACGCGATGTTTTGGAGGCAATGTTGAGATACCTGAACCAGTACATCTATTTCCCTAAACATCAACAACTCACTGACGTCAAGAGTGACTTCTATGCCCTGGGGAGGATGCCACATGTCATTGGCTCCATTGATGGGACACATGTGGCTTTGGTACCACCACAGGCACATGAGCAGGCATACAGGAACAGGAAACATTACCATTCGATCAATGCTCTGGTGGTATGTCTTGCAGATATGAGCATCTCACACGTGTGTGCCCGTTTCCCCGGTTCTGCACACGATGCCTACGTGATGAGGAGTAGTCGCGTGCCTGGCTTGTCGGTGTGTACTGACTTTGTACCATTGTGTGTATTCTGCAATGTTGTATTCCACCCTCTTTTCCAACACAGCTAATGTGCAATTGTCTGTATGTAGGTGACTCCGGATACCCCAACATGCCGTGGTTGCTGACACCCCTCAGGAACCCTGTGACACCAGCCCAGATGCGCTACAATGAGGCACATGGTCGGACCAGGAGAGTGATCAAGCGGACATTTGGTCTCCTGAAGAGCCGCTTTCGCTGCCTAGACAAGACAGGAGGGGCCCTCCCATATGCCCCAGCAAAGGTGTGCAAGATTGTCATCGTCTGCTGCATGCTACACAACCTGGCAGTGCGGAAGGAGTTGCCTCTCATCCTGGATGACGATGACCAACATCCGCCACCTGTGGAGGATCCTGGCCTGGGCCACGATGCCAGTGATGATGATGATGATGATGAGGGTGATGTCCGCACACAGCTCATCACCAAATTCTTCAGCTGAATGTGAGTATCCAGAGATGTCATGTCAATGATGTGAGTTTGCATGATATGTGTTGGTGGTGCTCTGGTGCTGTTTGAGTGTGGCCATGTGCTACTTGACTGGATGCGTGCAGCGATGTGTCCTTACAGGTGGTCTGTACTCCCCAACAGTGTTGACATGCTAACTTGGTTTTGTGTAGGTATCTTGTGACATGTATTGGGCATGAGTATTGCAGTTCTGTCCTGTTCTTCAGTGCTTTTGACTGTGTGTCATGTTTGTCCTTCACAGGGTACTTTCAGAGTTGTTTGGTCAACTCGGATCCCCGACACCATGATTCAGCTATCAGGGTGGAAGCAGTCGTTTCCCTACAGGTGATGTGCCACACACCCCTGGACTTTATTTCTTCTACACTTGTTGACTGTGTGGCCACTGCCACGTGGGATTACCTTGCATTTGTAGTGGAAACAACATGTTGCAAATGTGTAATAAACCTGTGCTTCACTTTGGGATGTGCGTTGTCTGTGGTCACATATCTGACTGACATTTGCTTACTGCACCTGTGGGCTAGTTAACACAGACTCTGAATAGGTGTGGTGTCTGTGCATTCCACTGTATTTCCTGGCAACATCAGTGTAGGCGATGAGTCAGATGGCCCTGGTGTGTATGTGTTGTGTAGCCCTAGTGGTGTGTCTCCCTCATATGTGTCACGTCGCCATGACTCACATGACGGTGTTGAACTTGCTGTAACAGTTAGCATGCACAGTGTCATTTAGCAGATCATCATCTCCATGACAGAAACCACGTTGGAATCACACAGAGGCAAGTATGGTGTATTAGTGAGTTTATTTACATACATGTGTTAGGATGGTGCACAGGATGGTGGGTGCTGTACATTGGGATTGGAATCCAAAGTTCCCAGATGAGTTGGAAGTGTTGGTAGCAGAAATGTCCTGAGTAAAGTCCACAGTCATCTGATACATTGGTCCAACTTAAACTCCCCATGGCATGTGGGAGAGTTGGGTTGCATTCGACAGGGTGAACAGTTTGCACACAAAGGAGAATTCCCAGAACAGGTGTTGGGTTCCTGGGGGATGTACATGGCCATCGGCCTCTCAGTTTTCCTTCCTCGGACGACCCCTCTTCTTTCGGGGGACCCTCACGTGCAGGCTGCTGCGGTGCAGAGGACTCTCCGCCAGAGTCATCCTCCCTCCCTGTGGCAGTTGCAGTTGTTGCAGCACCAGATGTTGTGGGCACACAGGGAGGTGTGGCCATGTTGGTGCTAATCTGGCGGAGGCATGTCAATATGTCCCTATGCACCGCTGTCAGTTCTTGCAATGTGTCCCACTTGGACTCCATGCCAGACATGTGTGTCTCCACACGGGACATGTGTGTCTCCACACGGGACATGTGTGAGTCCAAGCGGGCATGATGGGCAGCCTGCTGCTGTTGAATGTCCTTGAGGATCCCCACTACCTGGCTGACTTCTCCTGTGCTATTCTGGTACGCATCAGCAATGCTTACCAGTTGTGGGTCATCATGCAGTCCAGACCCCTCTGCAAACAGCGACCTATGCATACCACCCCTCCCACCACCCCTGGCCACTCATGCGGGACCTGCGGTGGCACGCACAGGTGACCCTTGGGGGTTGGTACTGGGGTTGTTGTCCGTTGCTCCACGGTGGGCCGGGGTCCCTGTGCTGTTGTCATTGGTGGTCCTTGGTCTGTCCGTGTCGGCGGGGGTGGTCTGTGTGTTGGCAGTTGTTGGAGGAGTGGGTGCAGGGGGTGCAGATGTTGGTCCTGCTGGTGCTGCATGATGACTCACACCGGAGGTGCCAGGTAGGTCTTCGCCATCCGAGGAGGGCAGAGGCTGTTCCACACCAGTGAGCTCAGTGTCCCCCAGAGCCTGGGACAGGGACTCCTCATCGTCTGCTGCTGTGTCCCCATCATCACCTGTTTTTGTAAGAGACACACAATGTATGTTATGTTTCTACAGGCATCAATGGTTCAAACACCTGACAGTTGTGACTGTACCTCTGGATGCGGGCCTGTACATTGCATTGTCCTAAGTTGTCACAGTCAGAGGTTGATATTGGTGTAGCACATTGTCCTGCCAACCTGAAGCATTTCAATGTGAATGTTGAGGTGTGTGCATGGCCAGCATTGGTGGTATTTGGTGGACATCCGGCCCTCCTTCTCCCCCCAGCCCAGTTATCCCACCATGAAGCATGCCACCCTTGCAGTGTGTGCAGGTTGACGCTCAGGATGTCAGTCAGTGGTGTCCTGCTGTTGGTTGGTGCCCAGTTCCCAGCAGGGCCTTGTGCTCCCCACAACAGAGCACCTCTGTCAGACATCTTAGAAGTGGCTTCTCACTCCCTGTGAGGTGTGCATGCTTCAGTGTGAGCTTGCTGGGCCATGTGGGTGGGGGATGTTGAGCTGTGACTACCACTCCCATCATGCTATTGCCTACACCCCCTTCCCAGCATGTCCATACTTCCTTCCTTTTGAGTGGACTTCACTGTGTGTGAGTGTGACAGCAATGGCAAGATGGCTGACAATGTGGTCCTGTTGTTTGTTGGTGCACAGTTCCCAGCAGGGCCTTGTGCTCCCCACAGCAGTACCCAGTGTCAGCCATCTTGTCAGTTGTTTTCCACTCCCTGTGATGTGAGCATGGTTCAGAGTGGTGTTGATGGGCCAATTATGAGGGTGACCAATATCTGTGACTACCACTCCCTTCATGCTATTGCCTACACCCCCCTTCCCAGCATGCCCATACTTCCTTCCTTTTGACTCTGCTTCCCTGTGGGGTAGTGTGCCTGTGCTGACAGGATGGCTGACAGTGTTGTACTGGCGTTTGTTTGGCTACAAGTCCCATAAGTGTTCCTGTGCTTCACACAGCATAACCCAGTGTGGTTGTTCTTTATGGGATATTTAATTAGAGTGTGAGGCATTGCATTCTCCCAGCTGAGTTGTGTGGAGTTTGTGTTAAGGGGGTGTGTGAGAAAAGCTGCTGGTGACTATGGTCAGAGCTGTCAGTCCTCCTTCCCACCCAGCCAGATATCCCACCATGGAACGTGCTTCCGTTGCAGGGAGTGCAAGTTGGCTTTCAGGATGTCAGGCAGTGGTGTCCTGCTGTTGGTTGGTGCACAGTTCCCAGCAGGGCCTTGTGCTCCCCACAGCAGTACCCAGTGTCAGCCATCTTGTCAGTTGTTTTCCACTCCCTGTGATGTGAGCATGGTTCAGAGTGGTGTTGATGGGCCAATTGTGAGGGTGACCAATATCTGTGACTACCACTCCCATCATGCTATTGCCTACACCCCCCTTCCCAGCATGTCCATACTTCCTTCCTTTTGAGTGAACTTCACTGTGTGTGAGTGTGACAGCAATGGCAAGATGGCTGACAGTGTGGTCCTGTTGTTTGTTGGTGCACAGTTCCCAGCAGGGCCGTGTGCTCCACACAGCAGTACCCAGTGTCAACCATCTTGTCAGTTGTTTTCCACTCCTTGTGATGTGAGCATGGTTCAGAGTGGTGTTGATGGGCCAATTGTGAGGGTGACCAATATCTGTGACTACAACTCCCATCATGCTATTGGCTACACTGACTTCACCAGCATACACAGAATTCCTTCCTTTCAGTGAGCTTCCCTGTGAGGTGGTGTTCTAGTGGTGGCAAAATATCTGACTGTGTTTGTTGGTTAGATTTGTGCCACTGCCTAGCTCTATTTGTTGTTAGGTTTGTACATGTCATGACACAGTTACATATCACTATGAGATGACATGTATTGTGTTTATCTAACTAACATACACATCTTGGGATGATTATCTTTTGGTTGCTGTGGATTTGCTAAGGGTGCATGGTTTGACTATCCCTTGACAGTGATGTGTGTGTATTGTCACACAATATTGTGTATATTTGTTGTGTACTCACCAGGCTCTGGGATGTTTGATAGTCCATATACGCTCACTGGTGGTAGGATGGCCCGCACCTTCTCCTCCCAGGGCCTGAGGTATAGTGGTTTGGCAGGAGGGCCACTGCGCTGACTCAAGACGTAATCCTTCTTTAGTAGGTCCTTGACCCTCCTGCGCACATCATACCACCTGTTCTGGATGTCTTCCTTTGTGCGCAAACATGGTGATTGTGCGTTCACCCTGTCGACGATCCTCTCCCACGTCTTGGTTTTCTGCAACATGTGGGTCTGATGGACCAATGTACCAAACAACTGTGGCTCTACCCTGAGGATCTCATCTACCAGGACTTCCAATTCACTGTCTAGGAACTTTGGATTCTTCTTTGGGGGCATGGTGATGGGTGGTGGTGGGGATTGATGTGTGTTTGAGTGTGCAAGTGAGGGTGGGTGAGTGTAGGTTTTGCTGGGTGTATGTGAGGGTGCTATTTGTGAGGTGCTAATGGTGTGTGGCTTGTGTGATGGATGAGTTGTGAGTGTGTCTGTGGTTGCTGTCTGATGGTGTTCTGTGCTGGCAGGTCAGTTGAATTTGCAAAGGATCATGGTAGGGATTTGTGGCCTTTATATGGGTGGAGTTGGGGGTGTGTCTTTGTTCCATGTTTTTCCCCCCAGTATTTATTGGCTTTGTCATTGCTTGTTTGGCCCTTTTTTTTGTATTTTTTCCTTTGTATTTTTTGGGCATGTAGGAGACGTTCTTCTGACCGAGTAGGAAGCTGCAGTTGTCTCGTGCGAGCTTCTCCGAGTCTTTCTGCTGGGTTTCATGTGCAGCGTACGCCGCGGAGTATTGGGTTGCTTCGGCTGGGTTTTGTATGCGTGTCGGTCGTACGGCTTGGGCTCCGTGCGACTCGGTCTGGTTTTACACGCATTGCATCGTACTGCGCGGGTCGGAGTTCGCGGGTACCGTTCGGTCGGGTTCATTCCTGGTGTGTGTCGGTCGGTTCTATTCGCGTAGTTTCCCGGCCGGATAGCTTGTTTCCGTGCGGTTCGGTCGTTCGACTTGTGTTCCGTACGAGTCGGTCGTGATTCACATGCATTTCATCGTACTACGCAGGTCGGGCAGCGCAGGTACGTGTCGGTCGGACTATATTCCCGTACCGAGTCGGTCGGTATGTTTTCCGGCCCGCATCGGAATCGGCCCCTAATAGTGTGCGATTCTTTCTACTGTGTACAGTCGTATAATGAATATTTACAAAATTGGCTTGAAAATGGGTTCAAAGATGCAAAAGGTGGCACAATAAAGCATAAAACGCTTTGGGAACAAGTAGTTCAGTAAAAAAGCGAACTACCAAAGGCTCACGTGATACACACGCTGAGTCATCAACGTGATGGCGTTCACGTTGCAGGAATTCATTGGCTGACGAAGCCGCAAAGGGGGCTGTTCAAACGGCTTCCGTAGCTGCGATCACTTGTTTAAAAACGAGAATAGACAGTGAGATAAAGTTGGCTGTCAATGCTACGAGCAAAGGCAGTGGTGCAGCGTTACCAAAAAAGTTTCCACTCAAGTACTCTTATGTAATTGATGCGAACAACGTTCCTTTCGCTCGAATCCCTGGAGTGGGGGATAGGGTAATTCCAAACATGGAACGTAGAGCAGCTTTGATTTATGAAGCACATCTGGGGGAGGGTCTGTCACATCAAGGGATCTCTAAAACAATATTGACATTAAAAGAGATGTACTGGTGGCCTGGAATGAATACACAGATTCACATCTTCATCAATGACTGCATAGACTGTAAGGTACAGCGTGATGCAGAACGCCACCAGACACCATGCTACGAAGTAGCCTACCCAGTACAGACACCATTGTTAGACAGCATTAGACTATCTACGCGCAGGCGTCCTTTTGGACAAATGCAATCCCACAAATACTAAGTCAAGGTTCCTATGGATATGGCCTCAGCGCTCGGCTGACGCTCGAACTGTTATAAAAGATGTGCGAGTCTTTATCGGCACATACGCAATAGGCACGCTACATTCTGACCAGGGCCCTGCGTTTAGCTCTCGGGCTTACAAAGAAGCCATGGCCAGTCTGGGCGTTGCATTGCGGTACTCCTCTCCGTTTCATCCTGAGGGAAATTCTGTTGTGGAAAGGAAAAACCGGGACATAAAGCAGTCTATAACAGCTAGGGTATTAGGTTCGGGTGATGGGTGGATCAAACATCTATATGGGGTCCAACACTCATTAAATAATTTGCCAAGAAGTTCTCTAGGGGGGGTCACTCCATATGAGGTCCTATTTGGGACAAGAATGTGGGTTCCTGATCTCGAATGTAAAGGCACAGTGGTGGAAAATAAACCCTTTGATATCAAAGATCGTTTGGCTGTTTTACAGGATCTAAATGAACTAAGATCGAAACAAAGCAACGTGTTCCTGAAGCCAACCACCACTGGGGAAAAACCGGCAGTCCCAGCAAGGCCGGTCTGGATTCCAAAAGTTGGGGATCTAGTCAGAGAGAAGATTGCGGACAAGAAGGAATTTGGACCTTCTTACAGACAACCAGTACCTGTCTTAGCCGTACACTGAACAAGAACAGTACTTCTGCCGCCCCTTGCTGGAAAAAAGGAGAAAAGATTTGTGTCAATCGACCTCATCAAACCACAGTATGTGGCCAATACTAAATAGTAGGCCTCGTGGACTCCGACCTAGTAGCAGACACACTCCTCTCGCTACTATCCAAGAGGTTCAGACTGAAAGACTGATAACCATCGAGAATTCAGCAGAAACAGATGAAGGACTAAGCAACAATGCTATGGAACTCATCCCTCTTGAAACTCAAGTAACAGTTCGTCCAAATACACCTGTCTACACCAATGTAACAAGTGATCAACTGGTTCCAGCGATTTCTACAAATCCTGATGCAATTCCAACAATTGACAGAACTGCTTCTGGCTATTTAATTAACTTTGATACGTTTTCTGAGGATCTAAGTGAGCCCGAAACGTCGCCAGCATCAAAAACTTTTAAACAGCAAGTCCAAGACTTTTTTCATTTTCTGAGAAAGACTTATCTGGTTTCACCATGGATTGAACTATGGATTATTTCTGGAATATTTTTCTTTCTGCTTTGGCTGGCTTTGGTTATGACTATGAGCGTGCTTGTAAATGGCAGATACATCCATTTGGACATTGAAAGTAAAGATGTGAACTTACTTTTAAAACCACACAAATCATCCCATCGTGAAGCAAGAGACTTGTCAGCAGTGAACATCACAGCCGTTCCTATGCAGGATGGTATAGTGTGGGACAAAGTAGATTTCGATATCTTCGGCCCTACGGAACATTTGAGCAATCCACATTTATTTAATATTTTACTAAGTGATTTTGTTTCATCCAGTACCTATTCTGATGATTGGGACTTTGAAACTGTAAATGATATGATGTTTGACCTAGAAAAGTCTGCTGCATTTTCTAATAATGAATATTTAGAGGGTTCATCAGATTATGAACAGCTGTATTGCTATAACCACTATGGTCATAATTTTTTGCATAAATCTGCAACACCTAGAAATGTGTTTATGTTTAACCAATGGGAGCATTGTCCTACACCACCAAAAGGTAGTTCAAAAACATTTGCTAAAAAGTTTCCATATTTTTCAGGATACAATACATCTGATCCAGAAACATTTTACTATAAAAATGTAAACAAAACAGGACTGAAAATTATGTTAACTAATACAAAACAGATTTACTCTGCAGCATTTATTGCCCAACTGTCTAGACATGGTTTCGACTTGTGGAAAAACACAATAGACACAAAATCTGTCTGGGTTACTAAAGATTGGCAAGTGCAGGGGATAGAAGCTTTGTTTAGAGCCTGTATCATCCCTCAGCAAATAATGTTTTTGAATGACACTGTGCAACAAACGTCTTGCCTTGGTTTAGCCAAGATCAAAGACATGAAAACACCTTCTGTACCAACACCTGCCAGTAATAACAATACACAGGCAGTGGTTACAGTTGACACAATACTACAAATCAACAGAACAAATCCTGATTGGAGAAAATGGTTGATCTGGCCCACAGACACAAACATCTGTCAAGAAAGATTCCTGAATAAAACACAGGGGTTTACTATTCATAGGCCAGACCCATGATACGTCCAAAGACAACATCCGGGGGTAGTAACAACATACAGTGTAGGAAAATTATGCTTCGATTGGCTGCAGAAATCTACACTTAAGGATGTGAAACAACACTTATCTTTACTTAAAGAAGACGCAGACCTTAGGGAATTCTTGCTTGGACCAAGAAAACCGCGTCAAAAATGTTTCATATATGCCAGCATCTATGCTGCTTATAATGAAGCATGGAAGGTTACACAGGCAGAGGCCGCAGAACGAATATGTGAACTTGATCGTATTAACTTAGAGAAAACTCTCACTGTGGTCGACAACGGGTTAACAACTTTGTCATCCAGAATTTATTCATTGGACAACATTGTATCCTCTGCTATTGACATACTGGAACAAGATTTAGCCATGTTACAACAAGGCCAATCTCAGTTACGTTCTATTATGTTATTAAGCTGGACGCTGCAATCTTTGCGTGTGGGCTATGTGCCTTGGCGTTTATCAACACGTCGGCTCTGTTTGCAGAATACAATCTAACTGATAAACAGATCGAACTGGCACAAAGAGGAGCAAAGTATACAGTGCTGAGCATTGAAAAAATGGAAAAATTACCATTCACAGTGTTGTAGGGATTCTGCACATACACAGAGCTATGCACAGGATAATAGGACCTCGGAGTATAGTGGTGAACCAACCATGCACCTTAGTACCCACAATCCCAATCCGACTAGCTTTAGCGTCTCATTAGCAACGATGCTACCAATGATTAGACAACCCAGAACACGGTCTCTCTCTCTCAGGACTCGCGGGAGCAAGGACACCCTTTCATAACTCACTCATTCCTGTCCACAACGTGCGTAATAAGAGACACTGTATAGTTTAAAATGTTTATTTTAACTACCGTGCTCTAAGATACAGTACACGTGCCAGTACTATCAGCATAATGCATAAGGATAAAACAATGAGCATAGTTACAATTCCATAGAATACAAACGGGGAAAGCATTTCATAAAGCAGTGGATATAGGGCTAAATGACCATACCACCCTCCCAGTGCTATTAGCTAGTTTATTATAAAAATAGAAGACCTCTGGGCATTGTCAGGCGAACCCCCATACCTCAATATCTAGATGCAAGGTTTACATCATCAGACAAGCACAGCTCTTCTCTCTGGAAAGGTTTTTCTCCAAGTGTCTCTAACAGTGAAATTACAATATTAAAAGCACACGAATTTCTCCAGTGCAGCTGCATTCAGTGTTATGTCTAAGTGCGAGGGGCTGACCAGATCAGCAAGAACAAGGGACATTGTTTTTCGACCTTGTACATGATGTGCAGACGAAACCCAAAGGGAACAGGAGGAAAGGCAAAAAGGCAGACAGTTCTAAAATAGCCGGGCACAAGCAGAGGCTGGAAAAACAAAGGCACAAAGTAACGTGCGCAAAAAGGCATCATGGCAGCCAGGCCCAAGCCAACTTAGCAAGGCAGACCATGAGGCCACAAACCACATGACAACAGTGGCAGAAAAACCAGCTACAGAATGGCTTATTCATGGCAAAATCACTCTGCCTGTGACTACTTTTCAGTTTCAGTATTGCCTCAAACAAATGCAAGCAGGCAAATATGAAAGGTTGGGTAAAGAATACATTAAGACATCCTGGAATTTACCTTACACATATAGATGTTGGAGTGGGGATCGTGAAGTGTTTCTGAGCGGTACACACTGTGAAAGTGCACTAAGCGGTTTACTGATTTGTCAGGACATTTCTTTACACGGGGCTTGTAATGGTTCTGTGGCAAATTTGTCCTGCCACCAGCAGGGTACACCAGCTACTGTGATTAATCCAACGTTTGGCCAACTTTCTAACGGGAGTTACCTCATGTTGAATGATCAGAGTTGCTGTGGCATGTTGCCAGGCATCCCATATCTGGTAACGGTCGACTCCAGGGTCACTTGCTGTATGCAAGTATTGTTTGCCCCAATAGACACAGTCAGGGTGTCGCCTCTATGGCCTTCGTTGAATGTCTCTTTTATACGATTTGATACTTTAAGCAGAATGAAAGCCATGCTTATACAACAAACAGTGCTTCTGACCTCGGCCAAAGAAATCTATGATTTACAAGTTGCAAGGACTTCGGCTGAGATACAGGCTTTAATTCGTACAAACTGCCCTATACATTTCGTAGAAATGATGGGACGTATCTTTAACATGTCTGATACGAGCGGAATTGTACATGTATTTAAGACCATCTGTTCCGGACTATTAGCACCTTTCCAGGCTGTCCTCGGAATCATCCCAAACTTCGCACATTCGGTGTTTGGTGGTGTGCCATTAATTCTAGCACTTGTTGCAGGAATTCTATTTCTATTCCTCCTACTACGCTATGGCAAGCCTATTCGCCAACATCACTCCGAGCAATGTGGAGAAAGCTCTCCTTGAACGGAAATGCCATGAGCGAATAGTACAGCTTTTGGGCATGCCTCATCTACGGGAACTTAATACAACGTGGTTCCTGTCATTCAGACCAATCTGGCAAGATTGCATCTTACCTGTTCTACGCTGCCTGTTTTGCGGTGAAGAATGCGTGCTAGACACCTGTCTAACACTCCCATCAGTCATGCCAACGGATATCGATACTTTGCTGGACCCGATAACGCCCCATGCTCTGTGTTGTCACCAGAGGCTACCAATCCTGATGACGGCATTCATTGAGATCTCACAGACGCTTCCTGCAGCTGCTGAGGTATGAGATGGATCAACAGGCACACAGGTAACAACGGACGCGAACATTGCATCTTCTGCTGATGGCGATGTTTCTCATCTCTGTGCAATTAACCTTCTGAACGAGGTGTTCCAAATGTCACCAACTTCGGTAGACGATATTTTGGCTACAGAAATAGATGATCTCATGTTTACGTCAGACCCATACACTGACTTTGATTCGGCTCACAGTGTACCAGGGAAGCAAGGAAATTTGGCCTTCATATTTTCAAAACTTAGAACTTTTCCCACAACTGAACTTTTTTCTTTTTAATTTTTAATTTTTGAAATGACATGGCAAAAAACAATCTGCTTGCAGTAGAACTAGTCTTATAAAACGGACTTCTTTGAATACTTCCAGGGACACATTGTCACCTTACTTGTCTAACATTTCATTTAATTCCATGATATGCAATGGTTTTGATTTTTTTGAGAACTTATCAACCATTTCATCATATGCATATATTTCTGTTTATTCATTCATGTGGCATTTATCTCCATTATATGCTTAGAATGAAAACGATGCTTTAAATGTACAGTACCTATTGCATTTCAACAGTTTATTTTTAAACTTCTTTTAATATGCTTTTAGAAATGTTTTTAGCAACATGTGGTACTCATTTTAATGTTTAGAATTTAAATGTTTAGCATTTAGTATTATCGTTCATTCGAAAGTGGAGTGGGTGTTGTATTCCGCTTTAGGTGTCCGTATATAGGTTTTCCTGAATCGTCCTTATATAGGCACAATTCGCATTGCCCTTATATAGGCATAGAATCCCAGTCCTTATTTAGGCATTAGCCGTGCACTCCAAATACAGGCATGGTCACCGACATCCGTCCACCCTAACGTCACAACGAGTTCTTAGAAACCAGACCCTTAAGCTTCGGGAGTTCCCCTAGCACAGGACTATTGATTTCTCCAAGAACTCATCTATTATGTATGAAACGTTATACCTTAAGGGTTCATTCCTGACGTCTTCCTCTGTCCGACTTCACGTCAATGCTAACATTCCGAGGCACCTATCAGGTATAAATATACCTTCCCTCGCCCAAGCAAGTTAGAGGAGACCTCGACTTCAGAGGTGCCCGTATCCCGGCCTGACGCACTGAGAAGACGCTGTCATTCCTGCTCGCAGAAGAATCCAGCTTCCAGTGTTCTGACTCCCTTCGCGGGGAGTTAGAGTTCCAGATCCGGCAAGAGATTCCCACCTCTCTCATTCTCAAGGTATGGAGCTGACTAGAACCTAGAGGGACTCTTGGCATACTAGACTTAACATACTCTTAGTATACCATACTAGAGAATACTCCACCTACTTCTTACTTTTCCCTACACCTAGACTAGGTTAGGTACATTGGGGTAGAACTAGCTTAGAGACGCATCGTATGAGTACTCGCATTTTTACCTCATGTTATTTATGCACGTGAATATATGCTAAAAGATAATGCTAGCGCAGTATTATTTATTTCTACTGCTTACGCTGTACATTATTTATCTTGCATACTGTCTTGTGATCATAACAGCACATATCTCTTACACGAGAAACAAGACTGTTCAATAAAACCCTTTTATTGAAACGCCCGTCTTTCCTTTCTGTGTAACTCTGTAGAAACTAAGCATGCATGATTGACTGAGTGAAACTGTTATCTATTGTTTCCACGATTCTGAGACGTGTTCCGATTCTACAGGGGAAACAAAGTGGTCATGTTTATGCGGTAGCCAGAAACTACTCCCTTCTTGTTCTCAAGGAGTTTCTAGTGTCCTCTGAGCTAGCTGGCACAAGTAATTAAGTTTAATATACTCGATAGGGACATACCGACCTCAGTCCTATGTCAAGCCTATAGGGTATATTATTCCAATGCGCAGAGCCTATTAGGGAAATAGGAACTACACTACAAGGGAGGGTAAGGAAGTTTTCCTAACAGGGGAGGACTGCGATTCCACAGTAGGACATTCCCTTGTTTGTAAACATGTTAGGTAGCACGGCGCTTGTAACGTTTCCGCGCCTAATCTGGCCTGTTTTTTAAAGGGGACTCCAGTGCCATCCATAATTCCCGCTTTTTAATTGCTTACAAATGGCAGTTATCTCATTTTGAACAACAAAGACTGCTGTGGTTTAAGGGCAGGAGTCCCGTATTTAGTAATGGTTTCCCAGCGCGTAACTTGCTGTAGCAATGTGCTTTTTCCGCACCTGCATGGGAGTATAGATAGCTCAATTTGGCGTTCCATTCCAACTTTGAAAACAGATTTCAACAAGTTGAGCAGGCTCAAAGCGCTGTTATTCCAACAAGAGGTGGCTCTCACTTCCGCCCGTGAGACCTTCCAGTTACAGGTGGCTAGGACTTCTGGAGAGATACAGTCCCTTCTGAACACCAACCTCCCACTGCATTTTGGAGAACTAATACACCAAATATTTACTGCGTCTGACACCGCAGGCCTTGCACATTTTTTAAATGTGTGGGATCTGGCCTTGTGTCTTCTTTTCAGACTATATTTGGAGTAATACCGGGTTTTATTCATTCTAGTTTTTCCAGCGCCTTCGGAGGGTTCCCCTTGATTTTGACGTTAGGCGCTGGAATCCTGCTTCTCCTGCTCCTGTTGCGCAATGGCTGCTCAACTTGTGGTACTACACAGACCAGGCCAGTTGCAGCTGTACCGTTATCGCATGCAACAGGTTTTCAGATGCTTGCCATTAGCCACGCTTGGCGTCAGTTATGGATTGACTTTTCGCTTTGCGTATTTCACTTGCGTGCAACCAGTCCTTTACTGTCAGCGATGTCCTTTCTATTGGGCACTGGATATATGCCTCTCCGAAACGTCACGTCCAGTCCCGGATTTTGACCAGTTGATGGGTCCCTTAGAGGCCCATGACCAGGCTTGTTCTGGGGATGGCCGTATGGCGCGTGCGGCTGCACTTGGAGTTTTGGCGGAATGGGATGTCGAATATCACGCAAGTTGCCCACTCATGCTTTTAGAGGCGTCTGATTATGAGGAGCACGTTTGTTCCTTCGACTTACTTAATTGGATGGCATCTCTATTTTTTACCAATGATAGGGATGATCTTTTGGAGGGAATTGCATTCCTCTGTTCATACACATTAATGGACTTACCACCTACTTCATAATAACTTTGTTATCCCGGAGGCAGCTCCCCTTCAATGAGCCCTATTAATGACTTTGAAAAAATAACTTTTTTTTCTTTTTTAACAATTTTGATCTTTTTTTCCCCCAAGTTGGTTTTTCACCCGTTTTGAGCTCTGCTTGACTTGTGAACTCTGTTTTCATCCTTTTTCTATGTCCTATGGCCTTACCAGGTGGAGGGTGTTATATGGTTCTTAGGCACATTATCGACATTGCTAAGTTAGCATGAGCCTCGCTGCCATGATGCTGCTTTTGCGCACGCTACTACATGACTTTGTTTTTGCAAGACTTTGTTTGTGCCTTTGACATGAGAATGGGTTGCCTTTCGCGTTCTCTGCCTTTCCTGGAGTTTAGTCTGAACACGATATGCAAGGTCGATAAACAATGCCCCTTGTTATTCTGTTCTGGTCAGTCCCTAGCACCTAGACATAACATGCTACAAAGCTGCAGTACTGAAGACTCGTGCTTTGATATTACGTTGTTGCATGCTGTTTTAACACACTTGGAGAAAGCTGTTCCATGGAGAAGAGCTCTGCTGTTCCTATGATGTAAACCTTACATCCAGGCTTTAAGGTATGGGGTCTGCTGTCAAAGCCCAGAGATCGTCCTTTTTATAAAATAAACTTCTACTAGTCAAGGGGAGGGTGGTCAGGCCTATAGGCCCTTATTTCCACAGTCTTTATATAAAAGGACTTCTCCCTTTGTATTCTATGGAATTGTATCAATGCTAACTGTGCTGAGTTTATGCATTTTGCTGCTAGTAGTGGCACGTATACTGTATTGTAGAGCACGATAGTTAAAATAAACATTTTGAACTATTTCAGTGACTCTGGTTATTCTTATTGTGGACAGGGATGAGTGAGTGAGCGAAAGAGTACGTCTTGCTCCCGCGATTCCTGAGAGAGTCAGGAGTGTTGTGTTCTGGGTTGTCTAATCATTTGTATCTCCGTGATCTTTGGAGGAGAACGAATGAGATGCTATAGCTAGTCGGTTTGGGATTTTGGGTACTGATGTGGTAGGTTGGTACACCCCTATTCACTGAGGTCCTGTTTTCCTGCGCATAGTTCTGTGTATGTGCAGAATCCCTGCAACAGTGCTCTATGCTCATAGCCTTGAACGGAGTGTACAAGCGGCATGATATTAATGTTTACTAGGAAATGTGCTGCATATATCCTTTCTAAGAAATGCAAAACATATACAAATTCACAATTAGAAAAAGATGTCAAGTTTAAAACGTGCAACTTAAATGGAGACTTTAGCGTGGCCCCTGTTAAACCTTACAACAGGGTCTGGGTTCAAGAGATGCCGGTCCAGTCCTTCTCCCCCAGGCAAGAGGGCAACAGGCAGCAGGTCAGCAGAGCAAAGCAGGAGTCCAGCAGAGTGCAGCCCAGCAAAGTGGCAGTCCTTCAGCAGTACAGCAGTCCTTCTTCTTGACAGAGTATTCACAGGTCCAGTAGTGTACCGAAGTGGTGGTGTCTGAGGTCCTTCTTTTATACACAGTTGTGCTTTTGAAGTGGGGAGAAGCTTCTAGAGGCATGCCTTTGAGGTGTACATGTGCCCTGCCCTGGTTCCAGACTACCTGCAGGGGTATGCAGCCCATTATTTGCAGACAGGACTAAGCCTGGGTAGAGCTAGCAGAGTTTCACTCTGCGGAACTCTGCAGAGTTACAGAAAAACTGTGACAAATTCCACAGAGTTCCATGAGCAGGTGGAGTATTGCTCAGCCACCCCTACAATTTTTATGACCTCTTCCAGATCCTGCAATCACAGGCCTTATGCTAATCTGCTCTTTGTCAGTCATCAGCCTGGCAGCACACTCGGAATAAAACACAGTATCTAATTGCTTATCTGCATCCCATATCACCCCTGCCTGTCCCCAGCTCCCCTGCCAGGTGCTACCTTCCATACATTTTTTTAAACAGATTTTACTGCAGGGTTAAAGCATTGACCTAGCCATAAGCCATACATTTTATTGCAGCCCTAGAGGGCAGAGTATCTTGTCATCATCCCACTTCATGTTACACAATCCCAAATAGCCCCAAAACAGTCATCCCCCCTCTTCCCCTCCCACCCTCCCACCCTCCCCCTGAGTCAGATACAGTTCGAATTCAATGTCACAGTATAATGTGGGCTGTCGGTCATCTAGTCTTGTATTTTGCTGAATTTGGTGCTGGTCTCAGGGCAGAGAGGAATGCACTCCTAACAGAGATTCTGACGCAGCTGTTGGCAGGTGCAGTGTTCAAGGCTGAGGGGGGGTCCGGGCTGGCGAGCCCACTGTAAAGGGGTCCTGCAAGTCTGCATCAGGGTGTCTAAGAGCGTCCATCAGAGCTTCCCACATCCAGAGAGAGAATTCCTCATCTAGCTTCCCTGAGTAGTATCTCCCCTTCATAACTTGCCCACTTCTCCAGTTCTTTCCTCCATCCCACTATTCTAGGGCCTCTAGGGGCTTTCCAGTTCCTTGTGATCTCTCGTTTTGCAAATATGATTGCAAGGTCTTGGAATCTACTCCTGACCTTTGTCTTGGTTGTGTGGGGAAACCATTTAAGTAGACAATGCACCTTTGTGCAGGGGCTCGTCCTAGAAATTGTGTGTGCAACCACTGCTGTGACCTCTTCCCAATAAGGTACCAAAGTTGGGCAGTCCCATAGCATGTGTTTCAGCTCCACTCCAATCTCTCTACAACATGGGCCGGCTGGGTTCCTCTGTATGGAAGTATCTGTTTATGTTTTCTGGTTTCAGATACGCCCTATGAAATGTGAAGTAATTAATCAGTTTGAATCCCGCATTCCTAGAGACTTTGGACTCTAGCTGAGATATTTTCCCAATCCTTTTCCGGAATAGGGGCTCCCAAATTCTCCTACCATTGAGTTTCTAGCAAACCTAACAGTAATAGGTATCATTTCTTATTGCCCTGTAAAGACAGATGCTGCCCTGAATTTGCCTGCCGTTCATATCATGTGATGGCAGTGTTGTGAAGATGTGGTTCCCTTAGCCCAGCTTTCCAATGTAATTGGATCACCCCCGTCCCCACCCTGTGCAGGAGAAAATGACCTTTGGGCAAGTCGAACTCCTCCCTGAAGTCTTCAAATGGGAGTAGCATTCCATCACGAAATAAATCACCCACCTTTATAACCCCCAATTCTATCCAGTCTCATACGCTATTCCAGTGCCCTCCATGGGGAAAGTTGTTCAGCATCTGTAGGGGGATTGCTGGGGAGTACGGGACCCGTGCCCCCCTTTTCTGCAGGCAACGTGCCCAACAACGCTGTGCTATCTGAAACTCTGGCATGTCTTCATTAGTGGGGCGAGTCGTCCTTAGTAGTGCCCCTGTTACTCGAGAGAGCTTTGGGACAAATGGTCTCAATATCCCACCCGGGGAGTGTCTCCCTGCAATCCATTGGGTAAACCACTGAAGTTGGGCCGTTAAGTAATAGGACAGTACAGAGAGCACTGTAGTTTAGCTAAGGCCACCCGTCTGTGGCCCGAGCCCTAAAGGAATGTCGACAGGAGGGAGTCGAGCTCCTTAAAGACTGCCCTGGAGATCCATACCGGGAGCACAGTGAAAAAGTATAGTAGCCGGGGAGGGCCACCATTGTCAACAGGGCCACTCTACCAGCGAACGACAATGGAAGTGTACACCAGAAGTCAGTGCTCACTCACAGGGATCTATCAGCCTGCCCTACGTTGCCATCCAGCAGATGTTGCCTATCATGATATATTTTCACCCTCAAGTATGGCAAGCAGTCACATTCAAAGCGGAGATCCCCTAAGTCATCTGGCTGGGGAGCTCCAGCCTCCAGGGGAAACAGCAACAATTTCTGCCAGCTTACTCGCAGACCAGACCAAGATCCAAATTCCTCTATCAGATCCCTCGCCCCCTCCAGGGCGCCCCTTGTGTCTCTGAGAAGAAGTATTAGGTCATCCGCGTAAAGGTCTTTTTGATGTTGATAGTCACTGATCTGGATTTGGGTATCTATTTCCCTTCCGTGCCAAGCAAGCGAGCAGCTCCATCACCAGGGCAAAGAGCAGGGGCGACAGCGGACATCCCTGTCGGGTCCCTCGACCTACCTTATAACTCTCAGAGATTATCCGTCCTGTGGGCACTCTGGCCACCGGGTCTGCATAAAGTAGTTTAGCCCATGAAAGAAATCCTCTCCCTATGTTCATTCTGTTCAGGACTCTGTAAAGGAATTTCGATTCCAGGCTATCAAAGGCCTTCTCAATGTTGATCAAGAAGGCCGCCGCCCCGCCATGGTCATAAGCCTCCGCGTATAGAATGGCTACTAACCATCTGATGTTCAGTGCAGTGTTTCTGCTCGGTATGAATCTGCTTGGTCTGGAGGGACTAATTTAGTCATGTGGGGGAGAAGTCAGGTCGCTAGGATTTTGCTAAGTATTTTAAAGTTGCGGTTGATCATCGACAGTTGTCGGTACGACTTACAGTCATGCCCAGGTTTGCCTGGTTTCAGTATTGGAACCACTAGTGCCTCCCTCGTAGTGTCTGGTAGATGGCCCCTCTCTCAGGCTTCCTGATAAAGGGTCTCCAGCCTCAGGCCAGTTCATTTGCATTGGTCATTTAGAATTCAGTCGGAAGGCTGTCTGTCTCCAGTGTTTTGCCGTGTGCTAGTCCCTTTATTGACCCCTGTGTCTCCTGGATCGTTATTGGGCTTCCCAAATGCTCTGCCTCTTCATCGGATAGGGCCGTGACCAGCAAAGTTGTCAGATATGTGCATACCTCATCCTCTCCATAGTGGGCAACACTTGTATATAAGCTACTGCCTTTCGTACATGAGGATGTCCTCGGCACTTCCACTCCAATCCAGAGCTAATTACTGCTCACTGAATACCTCACCTCCCTCACCACCGTTGGCTGACACCGCGTCTTTGCCACAGGTTTTTTGACAACATTAAGTGACCATGTAACTTGCAGCCGCAAAAGGTAGGCGATTAATCACTGGAGCTCTGGTGCCCCGTGCCCTAAGCCGGCTTTAACAACCTTCTGCCAAGATAAAAGCCTATGTGTTTTAGGGGTTGACAGCTGATTGAACAAAGGCAGCATTAGATTCCCAAAAAGGCCTTTGTCTGCAGACATCAAGAACTTCCATTTCTATTGCATCTGGAAATGACTTGGGGAGGGTTGGACGCCCAGAGAGAAAGGTGGAGGGGGGCTTTTTGTTTGTAAGGGTCCAGGCCGCCATTTTCATGTGGTTTTTGTTTCAGTCCAAGTCCTTGAAAAAAGGGGATTATGTCTCTGGAACCCTAAGTGACTCCTACACACCCCTTGCCCTGTCCTTGACATGTTGCCATGGTTCACTTCTCTCTACCTTACCTGGTGCAGCAGCACATTGGTGTCAGGCAGCAGGTAGTGTGGCTCAGGGAGCAGGTTGCTCTGCAGGGTGGCTGGGGCTAAGGACTATGCTGTCAGGAACTGGACAGATTTGGCAGTTGGGGCATCCGCAGCTGATATCATCGCACAGGTAACGCTCACGCACTATCTTCAACACTCCACCCAAACGGGTCTTCTTCATAAAAGTCTTTGACTTCAGCACACAATTCCCGACATTGATAAAGGATTACATTCTGCAGTGCCTGAGCCCACTTCAGGAGCTAACAAAGTGGCCATATTAGAGGTGTAATATTCCTGTTAAAATGGAACTATAGTAGTCTGAAATTTAAATTTTAAGGGTGAGCGGCGAGCGCGCTGGTAAACTTTTCTCTCCTGGCAGCTAGTGGAGTAGCTTTTGCAGAGCTCTGTGCTTCAAGCAGAGTGTGGAGAGGCAAAACTCCATGAACTCTGCTGGCCGAGCGAAGTTTGCCGCCCACCCCTAGACAGGACACAGCCTATTCAGGTGTAAGTGAGGCTGGGCCTAGCTCCTCCCTCCCATCTTGCTAGTGATGGCCCACTCAGTCACACCTAAGCTCCCATTGCGTGTAGTTATCTAGGAGGAATACACAAAGCCCAACTGCCAACAACACCTGGTCGTGTAACCAGAGACAGGCGGCAGGTACCAAATGGCCAAGGAAAGAAAATGCCAACTTTCTAAAAGTAGTAATTGGTAAGAGTGCCTACAAGGGATTTTTTTACAAAAATCTTCTAGAATCAAAAAATGAATTTATGAAGCCCTAGTTAGTGGCTTATAACAAGTGAATTAACAAAGTTAATTATATTCAGTCAAGACAAATTTTCTCTCAGCAAATGAAGAGAAAAAGAAAAAAGCAAATAATGCAAAGCGGGTGTATACTTTTGGAATACAAATTTATGTAAAATATTCTATTACAAAAAGGGTGCAGGATATACTACACATAAATACAAAAGTGACTGAGATAAATCTTTTCACAGCAACTGTTTTCTCATAAACACTTTTGTTATAGCCCATTTCAAATATTTTCAAATGAGGAAATCATCATTGAAGATACAATGAATAACTCCAGACTGACATTTACAAATGAAAATGGGTAGGATTTTCGACGTTTCGGTCTTGTCTTGTGCTAACATCTATAAGACCATCTTCAGGATGAAATGTTCTATTGTGACTGAAGACCCTGGAGCAATAAATGAATGTAACCATATGTACAGGACATGTGGATGATAATTTACAGAAAAGGAGTGCAGAATGGCTTCCAACAATCTATAATTGTGTCGTGACGGCTTTCAAAATACTTATGCTCGCCACAAAGCTACAGTCAGATATAGAACATGCCACCCCCTTTGAATTCCTGTGGGTGGTGGCGGGGCGGCAACAATTTCAATTTAGTTAGGACTTCCTTCGCCGCGTCGGGAGTCCATCATGGATTGGGTCTCGATATCATCCACATGTCCTGTACATATGGTTACATTCATTTATTGCTCCAGGGTCTTCAGTCCACATAAGAACTACATAAGGATACTTAAGGGTTGGGACAATCAGTGCTGCAGGCCCTTTATTAGCATTTAATTTACAGGCCCTGAGGACATATAGTGCACTATACAAGGGGCTTATAAGAAAATTAAACATGCCACTTGGGTATGAGCCAATATTACCATGTTTATAAGAGAGAGCACGTGTACTTTAGCACTGGTTAGCAGTGGTAGAGTGCTCAGAGTCCTAAGGCCAGCGAAAATGAGGTCAGAACAAATGCAGGAGGAAGGCAAAAAGTTGAGGGGGAAGACCAGCGTGAGACTGAAGGGTCTAACACCTTCCAATGAATATCTGTTTCTCATAACTTCAGACTTTAGTAATAATGGAAGCCAAAGTGGTGATCATGGCTGATAGGAGAAAGTCCTGCCAATGCCAGAGGTGGTTGCTCGGAGATTCCCGACTGCCTTTTCATCTAGGATCATCACCTCCTGGCTGTTATCCTTTTAGCAGCTATCTTAACTTTCTGAGCCGCTCCCTAGCCCATATGCCCATAACTCAGTTAGGGGCTTATTTATAAGTCCCGTCCGTAGCCGTTGTGTCACTTTTTGTGACGCTCCGATGGCGCAGGAGCCTGCTCTAAATTTACCAGGCAGCACTAAGCCACTTTTTTTGGCTTAATGCTGCCTTGTAAATATCTTTCCCTATAACACAGTTTTCTGCGTTAAAGGGGCGTGCAATGGGTGTTGCTGAGAGCGTTCCCAGCAACATCCATGGCTTTTTGACACTGCCCCAGATTTACGAGAATTTGTAACTCTGAGGCAGCGTCAAAAACGTACGCCTCCCCAGGGGAGGCGTAATGGAGGTACAACAAGGAGAAATATCTTTATTTCTCCTCGTTTTTCCTTTTTCTATGTGTGCTGCATTCTGCAGCACACATAGAAAGACGAAAAAGCCTCTTGTGATTGTTTTTGTGCAGGAAGGTTTATCTTCCTGCACAAAAATAATCATCATCGCAGGCATCCCTGCACCATGGTGCAAGGGTGCCTGCGTTGGTGCAGGGTGGTCCATTGTGCACCAGCACAGGGGAAAAGGACAGGAATGTGTTGTATCCGATAGATGCGGCACATTCCTGCTCTTTTCTTTTGTAGGGTAGCGCAGCAGGAAGGCCTGCGACGCTTCCCTCCAACAAAAACTCATAAATGAGGCCCAGTTAGTTTTCGAGAGTATGGAAGGGAAACTGATTAAAGGGATGTGCACATGAGAAAGTTCTGAGGAAAGCCACTAGGGCTCATGCAGAAAAAAAAACATTTGCATTCTGTATGACTCTTCACCACTACCCATACCTGTCACTTACTCATTTTTGAATCATGAAACACTCAAGCAATCTTTCTTGTAATGGAAGAAGATAAAAACATTTGTATCATCAGTCTCTAAGGATCTAGAGGCAAGGCTAGTAATGTGGGGCCAGATGTACACACATTGGATTCGCTTAAAGTGGTCCCAATTTGTGCAATGCCTTTTAGCCAAACCAACAGTATTTTGAGACCCGGCCAATGTATTAATAGGTCGGTTCACAAAATGCCGAATCGCAGTGGGTTGCAATTCGACCTACCTCATAAATATTGTGATCTACTATGATTCGCTGCCATCGTAGAGATGATGGCCTGCAAAGGACAGCATACCACCATGTCCATGATTGCTTTTAAATAAAGAACTCCCTTTTTTATTTTGAAATACATCCCTTTTTCCGTAAAGGAATTGGAATGCGTTTACGAAAAAGAGAAAAGCCTAGAATTTTTTTTAAGAGAAAGCAGTAGTCCCATTCCCATTTGCAAAAGGGTTACCACCTGCTTTGAACTGTTGATAAAATATTAATGTTTTTCGATAGCATTTCATTTGCATAACATTAATACATCCCATAACGAATCGCTATTTGGAAGGGACGCCCTAAACACACCCCTTCCAAATAGCGTTTCCCAATTATTTTCTAAACCCATTTACCAATTCAGTAACATGTTACCGAATCGTTAAATGGATTTAGTACTTTCTAAAAACACATTTTCCTATAGCAAACTCTGCAATTTCTTGAATAGCAGGATTTGCCGCAAGAAAATGCCTTAGTTTAACTGGACCCAAGTTCTTTATTTGCAGGCCTGGTGCCTTTTTAATCTACCTTGCTTCAAGCACCAGGTCTATAATCATGTTTCAAACTCAAACATTCTACAACTGAACTATTTGGAACTTACAGAATTAACATTCAGCAGCCACAAGAAATGATTCTGAATTTAACCAACTCCACACATCTTCATTCATAATAAAAAATAAAATACAGTATGACACACTGGAGGAAAATAAATGCTAGAACATGTGTACACAAGAACATTACAATGAGGCTATGATGTGGTCCCACTCCACAGCAGAATTAAAAAATATAGCAAGATATGGAGGAAGCATGATGATATGCCGAGATCTGCTCTTGAGGATACCATTTTCATCATTTTCTCTTTCCGCCCTCAATTCATCACTCTTCTCAACACACAGCTAGTTTCCCTACTCCCACCCCCTTGATGTTACACAAAAATCTACCAGCCATTCATAACGTCTCTTTTCCTCTCTCCAATATCAGTCATGTTCTCGACATCATCCACCAAACTCCCTTTGCATACAGCCACCCAATTCATGTGCCACACCCTACCATCCTCAAGTTTGGCTGAATTGGAGTATACTTCTACTACTTTTAATGGTTTGGAAAACAGTCTTTCTCTTGCTGCACATTCACTGGTTTCTCCTCCTTCACTTTATCAGCTTTAAACAACCTCACTACCTTTTTTGCTATAGCTCTTGTCATATGTCTTTTTATACACATCTTGAACCTTTTTGATATTGTCCCTAACCACTGATGTGGACCACTCCATTATCCTAGGTTTAGACATCAACTTTGATTATAGTTTGTGCAGGGAGTCCTTCCTCTCACAAATGTAAACTGACCATATGCAGTGCAGACAGGGGTGATTTGGTATGACCAAGTTATCTTCTTCTGTTCCAGCTTTCATCCCTTCCTATTACTCTTGGCAATTTGTAACACTCCCTTGATAACTGGATTTAATCTCTCACCTTCACCATTCCCTTCCACATTATATACTGATGTAAACTTATGTTCAACTTCATTATGCCTTAATGGTTCACTGATAACACATCGACACCCAAAATATCCCCATACCACAATATCGAGTCATAAATATAAATTGTCAAAAATATTGACATCCTATATTTATAAAGGTAAGTACAAAAATATCAAAACAAAAATATCGATGACATAAATATAGATGTGAAAAATATATTTTTTATATATATAAAATAATATAATAAATATTAAATAATAAACTTATTTTTTAAAAATAAATAGATTTAATATACATTTAACAAAAATAACAAATGAACTTAACCTAAAAAATTAAACACACATATATAATAATTATTATATATATTTACTGTAAAACAATACATAAACTATTAATTTAAATGTATTTTATTAGTTTAAAAATATATAAAAATGTAACAAATAAATATATATATACATATACCAATAACATAAAATGTTTGTTAAAAAACACTCTATTATAAATTAAAACATTAAACTATTTATAAATATTTAAACTTACATTTCCCACTCTAATCAATGCAACAGTAGGGAAAGTGTTGGATAGGGGAGGGGTAAAAATGACTATTCCCACTCCAATGAGTGCAACAGTAGGCAAGTGTTGTATAGCGGAGGGGAAAAACTTAATATTCCCACTCCAATGAGTGCAACTGTAGGGAAAGTGTTGGATAGCGGAGGGGTAAAAATGTATATTCCCACTCCAGTCAGTACAACAGAAGGGAAAGTGTTGGATAGGGGAGGGGTAAAAATTACTACTCCCACTCCAGTCAGTGCAACAGTAGGGAAAGGGTTGGATAGTGGAGGGGAAAAAAATAATATTCCGACTCCATTGAGTGCAACAGTAAGGAAAGTGTTGGATAGCGGACGGGTAAAGTTTACTATTCCCACTCCAGTCAGTGCAACAGTAAGGAAAGTGTTGGATAGCGGAGGAATAAAATTTAATATTCCCACTCCATTCAGTGCAACAGTAGGAAAAGTGTTGGATAGCAGAGGGGTAAAAATTACTATTCCCACTCCAGTCAGTGCAACAGTAGGGAAAGTGTTGGATAGCGGAGGGGAAAAAATTACTATTCCCACTCCAATGAGTACAACAGTAGGGAAAGGGTTGGATAGCGGAGGGGAAAAAATTACTATTCCCACTCCATTGAGTGCAACAGTAGGGAAAGTGTTGGATAGCGGAGGGGTAAAAATTACTATTCCCACTCCAGTCAGTGCAACAGTAGGGAAAGTGTTGGATTGCGCAGGGATAAAAGTTACTATTCCCACTACAGTCAATTCAAAATTAAAAACAAACAAAATATCAACAACAAAAAATATTTGAAAACAAAATAAATTAAAAAAAATATATAAATATGTAAAAAAATAAAATACAAATATATTTAAAATTAAAAAAACATATTATAATGGTAAATACATATCACAAATACCTACAAATATTATATTAAATAAAAAATATTTTTCAAACAAAGAAATATTTTTAGTTACAATTATTTATAAACAAAAACATTATTACATATATTTATCTCATTTACATCCTACCCTATAACACCACACAATTCACAACCCACATCTAAATTAAAAATAAAATGTACTTCCATAATTAACATAATTAACTATCAATTAAATAAATATTAGTAATTAAAAAACGAATGAAAACACATAAAAAATAATTAACTGCCCATCCTTTACCCCTATAAACCCCACAACCCACATCTAAAATTAATTACACAATTCTCATATTTAATTTTCAATTAATGAAATATTATTAATTAACAACTAATTATTAATTAATTAAAAATAAATTATTCCCACCCTTTACCCCTATGTGCCCCACAACCTGCACCTTAAAATATTTACACAATTTCAATATTTAATTTTCAATTAATTAATTAATTAATAATAATTAACAACTAATTATTAATCAATTAAAAATAAATTTCTTCCTACCCTTGACCACTATAAACCCCACAACCCGCACATAAAACTAATGAAACAATTTAAATATTTAATTTTCAATTAATTAATTAATGCTCGACCTGTTATAAAGGATTTGCGAGTCTTTATCGGGACATACACAATTGGCACACTACATTCCGACCAGGACCCGACGTTTAGCTCTCGGGCTTACAAAGAAGCCATGAGAAGTTTGGGTGTGGCCTTGCTGTACTCCTCCCCCGATCATTCTAAGGAAAATTCTGTAGTTAGCCCTATAAACCCCACAACCTGCACCTAAAATTAATTACACAATTCCAATATTTAATTTTCAATTAATTAATATTAATTAACAACTAATTATTAATTAATTAAAAATAAATTATTTCCCACCCTATACCCCTAGAAACCCCACAACCTGCAACTAAAATTATTTACACCATTTCCATATTAATTTTCAATTAATTAATTAATGTTAATTAACAACAAATTAATAATTAATTAAAAATAAATTACTTCACAAAATTAACACTATAAAATATCAATTAAATAAATATTATTAAACAAAAACTATCATTAATTTATCATAATTAAATTACTTCCCACCCTATTCCCCATGAACCCACAACCCGCTACGGAACTAAAAAACACAAAATTTAATTAAAATAAAATTGATAACTACTAAAAATTAAACACATATATTAAAAACATAAAACAAATACAAAAAATGCATCCCATACATTTTAAATATATTTACTAAAGTCCATAACACTAATTAAAAATTGATAATTTATACAACTATATTTTTGCAAACGAATTTATTGACTTCTATATTTTTAAAAATGATATTTCTTACCTTAAATTGATATTCTTGACCACGATATGTTTGCTGTCAATATTTCCCACTGACGATATTTAGGATTCTATATTCCTATACTTTGATAATTCTAACTCAATATTTTGTCTGCACACCTGCCTTAATTTCTCATTCATTACTTCCGCCTTTAATGGAGCACTGTTGTCTGCGATTAATCTTTTAGACAAACCTTCTCACAGAAACATTGTATCCAAAACTCTAAAACTTTCACCTCAGCGCATTCTGAGAAATAATCCATTGAAACAAAAACAAATGTGAAACTTTCAGTCTCCCACAACTGGACCCAAGATATCAACTCCAATAGTCTCCCATGCCATATTGGGACATTTAACAGGACATCAATTGGGTTCGAAAGTCACCTGGGATTTGTATGCATTCTCACACTCCATACAATTCTGTACATTCTACGTCAGCATCCATGCCCGGGGACCAATATGACTCCTTAACTCTTTTTTACTATTTAACATGCCCAGATGTCCTTCCTGACATAAGTGAGTGATTTTACCCCTAAACGCCAGGGGGGAACTTCTATTTCCCCTCCCAACAATTCCTCACCATTCATAGAGACCATCATGCACTTCTCAAAAATCTCTTAGATTTGGAGTCCATAAATTTGTTTTGAGTCCATCACGCACTATATACTCTTTAACTTCATTAACTGAATATCTTTACTGTAAGCATTATCCCACTCGTCTCTTGTAATACTATGATTAATCTTCCCAATTCTCTTAAGGAATTTTTTCTAAAGCTAAAGGAAGTCTGCAAAAGTATTGTGACACTTTGTCCTTTACCCCAGGTACATACTGGATCTTATAATTGAAATCCAATGTCTCATAGAAAATTGTGCAACACTGAGTATGGCAGCAGTTAAACTGTCTGTATTAGGAGTCTAGTGGTTTGTTGACATATCTAATGAGAACTTCCACGCCCCACACAAAATGCCGAAAATGTTCCACTTAAATCACACCAAAAAGTAGCTAGTGGTACATCTGCCATACATCCTCCACAAATACCTATGCCACACTACTGGTATGGCAGGGGTCTTTCCCCGTTCTTTTTTCAGGGCAAAGGGAAAACACTACGCTACATGATAGTCGCCACAGCAAAGCATAAATATATTAGTCGGTAAGGCATCACCCATTCTTTTGTGGCTTGCTTCATCCTCGGCCAGGCTGAACCACTGTGTTAAGATGATACTAACATGGTGATCAGAAAATTAATGTTCCGGTCATAGGTGGGGTCCAGGTTATCATAAAACATCTCTGGAGTCACTATTTTAATTGCTGCATTAGCAATTTTGTTAGAGATTTCTGCTATGCAAACAACTGCAATGACCTCGGGGAGTTGTGAGTCCCCATGAACCCACAACCTTTTTTTAACTAATTCATTATTCCCATGCATTATTATTTGGTCTGTGATAAATTCCTCATGCAGATAACCAAGGCCCAGATTTACAAACACTTTGCGTCGGGCTTGAGTTACTTTTATAACCAGACTGAACGCAAAGGGGTCGATTACGATTCGGGCCGGAAAAAGCACCAACCGACTCGGAGCCGGAATTAATTCCAACCGACACGTACCTGTGGCGCCCGACACGCCAAGTACGATGCA
The DNA here is from genome assembly GCA_963921515.1 of Calotriton arnoldi. NCBI lineage: Eukaryota > Metazoa > Chordata > Amphibia > Caudata > Salamandridae > Calotriton > Calotriton arnoldi. The sequence continues at coordinate 857,866 of CAWUFW010008672.1, forward strand.
AAGCATGCAAAATCCGACCGACACGTACTGAACCCAAGCCAAATGACCGAGCCGCACGGAAAACAGCAATCCGGCCGGAAAAACACGCGAATCCAACCGACCGACACGCACCCGGAACAAATCCGACCGAAACGTACACGCTAACTCCAAACCGCTAAGTACGATGCAAGGCGCGAAAACCACGAGCGAGTCGGACGGAGGACAAGCCGTACGACCGACACGCATACAAAACCGAGCCGAAGCAACACAATACACCGCGACCGACGCGTACGCAGCATAGAAAACTGCACAAACACAGCGTGAACGAAACGGAAAACACCGTACGAGACCAATGCAGGGTCCGACTCGGTCACAAGAACGTTTCCAACATACACAAACAGCACAAAGGAAAAATCACCCAAAAAAGGCCAAACAAGCAATTACCAAGCCAATAAATACTGGGGGTGGGGACAGAGAACAAAGACACACCCACAACTCCACCTATATAAAGGACACAAATCACTACCATGAGCCTTTGCAAATGCCATTCCACTGCCAGCACCCAAGAGAAAGCAACCACACACCCACAGCTCATCCCTCACACAAGCCACACACCATCAGCACACCAACAAATACCTACCTCACATACACCCAGCAAAACACACACTCACACACCCTCACCTGCACACCAACACACACATCACTCACCATCACCACCCATCACCATGCCTCCCAAGAAGAATCACAAGTTCCTAGATTGTGAATTGGAAGTCCTGGTAGACGAGATCCTCAGGGTAGAGCCACAGCTGTTTGGCACATTGGTCCAACAGACCCCCATGTCGCAGAAAACCAAGATGTGGGAGAGGATCATCAACAGGGTGAACGCCCAATCACCATGTCGGCGCACAAGGACCGACATCCAGAACAGGTGGTATGACGTGCGCAGGAGGGTACGGAAACTGCTGAAGCAAGACTACATCAACAGCCAATACACCGGCAGTGGCCCTCCTGCCAAGCCAATATACCTCAGGCCCTGGGAGGAGAAGGTGCGGGCCATCCTACCGCCAGTGAGCATATATGGACTAGAGGACATCCCAGAGCCTGGTGAGTACACAACAAATGTACACAATATACTGCCACAAAACACACACATCACTGTCAAGGGAGAGTCAAACCATGCACTCATAGCAATCACACAGCAACCAGAACAGAATCATCCCAAAATGTGTATGTCAGTCAGAGAAACACAACACATGCCATCAAAAAGTCACATCCAACCGTGCCAACACATGTACAAACACAACAACAACTACAGCTAGGCAGTGGCACAAATAGAACTAACAAACACATCCACACATGTAGCCACCACAACAACACCAACACACAGTGAAGACCACTCAAAGGAAGGAATTCTGTGTGCTGGCCAAGTCAGTGTAGCCAATAGCATCATGGGAGTCGCAGTCACACATATTGCCCGCCCCAAAACTGTCCCATCAACACCACCATGAACCATGCGCACATCACAGGGAGTGGAGAAGGACTCACAAGATGGCTGACACTGGCTACTGCTGTGGGGAGCACAAGGCCCTGCTGCCAACTGTGCACCAACAAACAGCAGGACACCACTGACTGACATCCTGAGAGACAACTTACACTCCCTGCAACGCAAGCACGTTCCATGGTGGGATAACTGACTGGCTGGCTGGGTGGGAAGGAGGTCTGGCTGTCAACCAAACACAAGCAATGCAGACCATGTTCACACCCCAGAAAATACATAGAAATGCCCAAATAATGCAGGACAATGTGCCACACCAATATCAACCCCTGACTGTGACGACTTAGGACAATGCAATGTACAGGCCCGCACCCAGAGGCACAGTCACAACTGTCATGTGTGTCAACCACTGATGCCTGCAGAAACATGACATACATTGTTTGTGTCTCCCAAAAACAGGTGATGATGGGGACACAGCAGCAGACGCTGAGGAGTCCCAGTCCCAGGCTCAAGAGGATGCCGAGCTCACTGGCGTCGTGACAGCCTCTGTCCTCCTCGGACGATGAAGAACAACCTGGCACATCCGGTGCAAGTCAACATGCAGCACCATGCAGGACCACCAGCTGCAGCACCAGCAGGACCACCAGCTGCACCCCTGCACCCACCCCTACAACGACTGTCACCACGAATACCATCCCTGCCGACATGGACAGAATAAGGAGCAACACCAGCACAGTGACCCTGGACCAACCTGGGGCCATGGACACCACCACCACCACCAACCCCCAAGGTGGACCAGGGTTATCTGTGCATGCCACTGCACACACTGCACATGTCAGCAGGGGTGGTGGGAGGGGTGGGAGACAGAGGTCGCTGCTTGCAGACGTTGCTGGTGTGCATGACTGACCCACAACTGGTACGCATAGCTGATGCGTACCAGTCCAGCACCGGAGAGCTTAGCCAAGTAGTGGGGCTCCTCAGAGACATTAAACAGCAGCAGGCTGCCCATCATGCCCGCTTGGACTCCCACATGTCCCACGTGGAGTCACACATGTCCCGTGTGGACTCACACATGTCCCGCGTGGAGTCCAAGTGGGATGCACTGCATGAGATGACGGCGGTGCACAGGGACATTTTACAATGCCTCCGCCAGATGAACAGCAACCAGTCCACACCTCCCTGTGTGCCAACAACATCTGGTGCCGAACAAACTGCAACTGCCACAGGGAGGGAGGAGGACTCTGGCGGAGAGTCCCCTGCACCGCAGCAGCCTGCACTTGAGGGCCCCCCCAAGAAGAGGGGTCGTCCGAGGAGGGAAAAGTGAGAGGCCGATGGCCAAGCGCAACTCCCAGGAAGCCTGAACCTGTTCTGGATGTTCGCCTTTGTGCACAGACTGTTCACCCTGTTGACGGCAACACTACTCCCACACATTGCATGGGGAGTACAAGTTGGACCAATGTGTCAGACAACTGTGGCCCCGATACTGGGGATCCTGTCTACCCGGACTTTCAATTCACCTAGGAACTTGGGATTGCAAGATTCATGTACAGCACAACCCATCCTATGCACTATTAACACAGATGTATCACAATAAACACACTAATACACCATACTTGCTCTCTGTCGTGATTCCAACGTGGGTGCTGTTATGGGGATGATGAACTGCAAAATTACACTGTGTATGCGAACTGCAACAGCAAGGACAACACAGGTATGTGAGTACAGGCAACGTGACACACATGAGGGAGACACACCACCAGGGCTACATGACACATACACACCTAGGCCATCTGACTCATTGCCTACACTGATGTTGCCAGGAAGACGGTGCAATGCACAGACACCACACCCATTCCCAGTTGTAGTCAAGTAGCCCACAGGTGCAGTAAGCAAATGGCAGTCAAATGTGTGACCACAGACAACGCACATCACTAAGTGAAGCACAGGTTTATTACACAGTAGCAACATGCCGTAACCACTACAGATGCAAGGTAACCCCACCTGGTAGCGGGCACACAGTCAACAACTGTAGACGGAAGGAAGTCCATGGGTGTGGCGCACATCACCTGTAGGGACACAACAGCTACCAGCCTGGATGTGCAATCACGTCGTCGGTGGACACAGTTGACCAAACGAATCTGAAAGTACCCTGTGAAGGACAGAAATGACACACAGTCAAAAGCAATGGAGTACAGGACAGAACAGCAAAACTCATGCACAATACATGTTACAAGATACCCACCCAGAACCAAGTTAGCATGTCAACACTGTTGGGGAGTACAGCCCACCTGTAAGCACACATCGCAACACACATCCAGTCAAG